>JANIJG010018204.1:0-12413 GCA_024611175.1 Megaceryle torquata | reverse complement strand
TTGGGGATGCTGGGGCTTCTTTGTCCTGTCAGTGAAGGGATGGAGGCAGGTGAGGGGCTGGGAGAAGCAGAAATAAGGTAAAAAAAAAAAAAAAGACATTGAAAGTATGGTAATGAGGAGGGAAAAAGGAACTGGAGAGGAAGGAGGAGTTGTTACAGGACATGGAAACAAGGAGCAACAGGCAGGACAAAAGGAAGAGCTGGATGGAGGCTGAACTCTCTTATTAAGCATCCCATTAATTAATACTTTCTCGTGTGGTAGCACGGAGGTGTGGATGAAATCCAGCCCTTCTCAGCCTGACCTCCTGACTCTCCTCGCTCGCCGCCGGGCTGGTTTCTCCTTGGCTTCCTGCCCTAAGCGAAACCGCAACCTTTCCGACTTCTCCGGGCAGAATGAAAGGCACATGGCAGCGGTGTAAGCAGAGCCTCTCGCAGTCGGCTGCGCCTGGGTGGGCGTGCTGGTTCTGTCGTAAACTAATAGCTCCCAGCAGTGCTACTAAATCAGACTTGGTGGAGCCAGGAGCGGAGAGTTGGAATTCCGGGCCAGGCACAAAGGGCTGTGCTGGGTTATTTCTTTTTTTTTTTATTCTTCTTTTTTTTTTTTTTTTGGGTCTTTTCCCCAAATCCACTATTTGTTAGGTCCGAAGGGCCAACTGAGAGCCAGAGAGGGAGCTGGAGGGATGGGCTTTCAAAAGAAAAATGTTTAAAAAATAAAAAGACAATCTCCTGAAATATACCCCCTCTTCCCCAAAAAATTGTTGTTGGTTTTTTGGTGAGGTTGGAAGGGAGGAACCCTGTTCAGTGCTAAACCTGCAAAGCCAGCAAACTGGGATGCTACAGGAAAGCCCTGTTTAAAATCCTGAGCTGGTGGGTTTACTTGGTAAAAAGAACAAAAAAAACAAAGATTTTTTTTTTTTTTTATTAACTATCTTAGGGAAGGCTGTGGTTTGGGTGAGAAATTTTGATTATTTTTTTTTTTTAATCAAGGTTACCAGGTTAGTGGCAACTAATTAACCAGAAAATATCCTCCTTTGATGGCTGTCAGGTGCCAGGACTGAGATGGGGAGGTACCACCTCCTCCAAAGGGCCGGGCAAGAACTAGAGCCCCAGCAGCACTCCCAGACGTGCCAGTCCCAGGGGCTGGAGGGGAGGGATGCTCAGGATCAAGTCGGGGAAAAAAAGCTTCTGTTAAAAGAGCCCAAGCTAAAGGAGGAAAAGCTTTTATCAGGGGAAACACCACAGCCCGCAGGAGGGAAGTTGCTGGTGGAGGGAGGTGCAGGAAGGGAGCTGGGACAGAATGACCCTGCTGTAGGGAAGGGGCTTGTGATCCAGCACATGGGTTTTATTGCTCCTGGGTTTGATTCTCTGGGACAAGACCAAGTTCTGCTGACAAGTTCTGTTTCGATAAGCTCTGATGTGTTTGTTCTTAACGGTTAAAGACCTTCCGTGGGGGAGGTGGTGGGGAGTACTGGGAGCCCAGAGTAGCATCTGATCCAGGATGCAGCTCTCAACGCTCATCATCTCACCTGTAAGAGTGAGGATTTCTGCTTCCAAAGCTTGTCTGCACCATACACGCACACCAAAGGGGATGGCCCTGGAAAGACTTGGGCAAAACCATCAGATGTTGGCAGGTAACTGGATTTTCTAACATAGCAGGGAAGTGTCCCAGTCTGCTGCAACCGAGAGCTCCATCGGCACAGCTTCCAAAGCAAGAAGGCTCCTGATCCCCACACTGGGGCTGTTGGACAATTAAAGACAAGTGCCACCAAAATTACAATTGAAGGGGAGAGGATCAATGTATTTTAACAAACCTCTGTAATCAAATGGTGCTGCTATTGATCTGGAAAATGCTGTCAAGCTACAGAGCTGTTGGACCGGACTTAATCCTCTGCAGGCTGGGTTTTACTCTCTCCAAATAGGATTACTCATTTTTTCCATATTTCTGTGTTTGGTTTAAATACCCGTGACAGCTACAGAGGCTTGGATTTCTAATCAGAGCAAGGGTGTTAGATTGAGGAGTTGCTGGCTTGTTTTGGGGGTTGTTTATTTTTTGGATAGAACATCAGTTCCTAGGTGTCTTTTCTTTATATACGTGGTTGCACAGCAGGAACGAGGAAGCTTTTGCTTTGTTGTTCCAACTCCCTCAGCCCTAAATCAGTGGCCAGAAGTAACTTCTTTAGGTTGTGCTTAATTCCTGGTTGCACCTTTGCTCCCACTGTTTGGTTTGGGGTTTGGTTTTTTTTTTCACTGTTGTTCTGGGTGTAAATTCTGACAGCTCAGTCAAGGCCAACTTTAATATATATTTTTTTCTCTTCTCTGGGCAGTACTGAAGTGGCACAAAAGCCAAACACTACTGGGGTTCGCTCCTGAAGGAGGCAATATGATTAGATTTACTTGACAAATGAAGCTTGTTAGCATAATCTGCCATGTGCTAATTTAAATAATGGTTGTATTGAAAAGAAGATGTTTGTTAAATGTGATAAATCTGCTAGGAATGGACAAGTCTAATCTCTGTTTGGGGTGGGTGCCTGCCTCTCTCTGCTGAGCTTGAACGCAACTCAGTGAGCTTCCCCTGCAACCCCACCAGTGTCTCCTCAAAGGGAGCAGTCCCTTCTTGGTTCCACAGACTTGTAAGGCATAAAGAAGGCAATAAAATGTTTGACTCTTCTGCCAGACCTGAGCCTGGAGGAGGAGGAGGATCCCAATTGGTTTCCATCAGATTCCAGTTAGCATGAATTTACGGTTTCCACTTAGCCTGATAAATGGCTTTGGCCGCCTCGGTGCTTTTGGATTTATTTTTCTGTGCGATGGAAAGTGGTCAGCTTAAAAAGGCAAAGGCTCTCACCCTGAGCATGGGTGAAGCTTCTTTCTGAGGTAAGAACACAGCAGGCATAAAAAGAAAGCCCTGCCATGTCATGAAACATGGGTGGAAGAAGAGAAATCAGAAGCAGTTCAGGTCTCTTGTGCTTGCTGGGGCAAGTGGGCTGTGATAGGCATAAAAATTCCACTGGAAACTGGAAAAATTCTTCAGATTTCCTCACTTTCCTCAGAAACCACACTTAGCAGCAGGTATCAATAGCTCCCAGTGTTCAAACTTTGTTTGCATCGTTCTTTCCATGGAACATTCCCAGGAGGAGAAAGCAGGAGCAGATTAACGTGGCGAGCTGGGGAAAGCAGTTTCCCCGGTGCTGCCTGCAGTCCTCCTTCCTGCTGCTGTACTGGTGATGTCTGGGTTACAGAGCCCGTGTCACTGCATGTTTGGGGAGCAGATGAGCCCTTTGGCTATGTGGAGGTGCTGCTCGAGGTCAGGAGGTGATGTAACTCGGTGTCTTCTATTAGTGCGTTGCCTCTGCTTCCCCCTGCGCCGTTTGCAACGGTGGCGGCTGAGCAGGGCATGATGTGCAGGATGCTTTCTCCTGGCTCGCTTTAATGGGAGCTGCCGTGTCGGTGCTGCTGGAGAGACCGGCTGGCAGCATCATGCTGCAGCTCCATGGACCTGCCTCTGCCCGTGGTGAGCTTAGGCATATGGGTCTTGGTTTGGGTGAGCTTAGGCAGATGGACCAGGTTTAAGATGCAATCCGCAAGCCTTTCAAAGGAGGCTTTTCAGAGTGGTTTCTACTCGGGGCACCCAGATGTCTCCACCTTTCGTTTTTATGCCTTGAGAGCTTGAAACCACATGGCCATCTTCCTTGCTCCGAGGCTGAGCCATGAGATCTGGCATATTCCTGCCCCTCCAGACAGAAGTGGGATTGTCTTTCCTGAGGATGTTGGGGTTTTGGTAGAAGTTGGCCTGTGGACACCGTGGCAAAGAGTGTGTGCAATTTCATAAAGGTTTATGAAGTCAAATCCTTGTCATTATACTTAAAGTGGCCTGAATTTTTGATGTTTCAAACTACTTTAGGTTGTAAAAACAGGGGAAAGACTTACTTGGCCATGGGTTGACAAGTGGTAGTTATAACCCAGTTGCCATAGCTGTGGACAGTCTTTGTTTATGTGAAGTGAAATGTTCCCAGGCTGTTGAGGTTCTGAAGTTAAAATACAAGTTAAAAAGGTGAGGAAACATCTAGTGCTAGTTACCCATTTCAGATAAACCTCCCAAAGCTCAGATTGTTCTGTGCACCTTATAGGAAGGTTTTCTCTGATAACTTTCACCCAGAAACCTGGCAGCTCCCAGGCTGCATCTCCTGAGCATCTTCTGTTCTTCATACAGCATCCCCCTCCTCTCATGCTCAGACCAAGGTCAGGTTTTGAATTTGCTGGCTGGTTTTGGGCTAGTTGGATGATGTCAGGACAGGGCTGGACAAGAGACATTGGTGTCCAGTGCTGAATGCTTAATTTCTTAAGCATAGGGCTGCATCCATCTGCCTGGTACCATTTCCACTGGCAGCGAAGCTGCAATGTGAGCTCACTCCTTATAAGACATCTGAGAATCCACATGAGAGCCACCACTGTCATCACAGCCTTGGCCAGGGAAGGCTCCTGTTGGGGACCTCGCAGCACGAGGCACCAGGGAGCAAATCGTGAGACACAAGTCTGTAGGAAAATAACTTTATTACTTCTGGTGCTCGTGGAGGTGCTTGGGGTTTGTGTCCCTTCACTCTCTGCAATTTAGAGATGATTTTTCCATCTCAGCTTATGAAATATTGAGAGCTTTGGTATTTTGCTAAACCTTCATCAGGAGTGTCAGAAGCCCCAGCGAGCTAACTTTCTGAAATGGAATGTTTTATTGGCATGTCTTGCCAGCAGCCCTACCAGTGGGAACTGGGACGCTGTCAGGGTTTAGGGTCAGGGCCAGCCACTAGACCTGTAACAGCCGCTCTCTGCTAACCCCCTGCCCTCCCCAAGGGGAGAGAAAGGGAACAAGGGAGAGGGACTCGGCGAGTAGAGAAGGAACTAGAATGGCTTGAATGAAAATAATAATAATAATGAAATGGAATAGATACAAATATAGACAAAAGCAGCATTGAACCCACCCCCCTGATGGCAGTTACCTCACCGTCACCACTGATGCTGTGGAGGAGGCACTGGGAGAGTCCCAGACTGAGCCCAGCAGCAGATGGGAGCTGTGGCCAGGAGCTGGATTCTGGTGCTGGATTCAGGAACACCCAGATCAGGGTCAAAGGCAGAAGGGACAGAGTCGTCCTCGGATGCCAAACATTGAACAAGAGGCTTGACCCTCCTGACCCCTCAGCTCTGTGCTGAACATGCCGTACATGGGATGGGATGGGATCCCTTGCTGGTCAGTTTAGGGTCCCCTGTCCTGGCTGCTCCTCTCCCAGGTGCCACCTCTTACTGACTGTACCCCACCGTGGGGCACAAGATCCAGCAGTGACCTTGGTTTACATACCAATGCTTGGTACAAACTCTAAACATGAGGTTTTCTCACGGCTGGGAGCAGCCACTGCCTGGGCAAACACACTGCTAATTACAGACAGTGCAGTTCGTTAGAAGAACTGAGCTGAAAAGTAAAATCACTGAACAGAGCTAGTTCTGTTTGCACTGAAACCAGGACAGACACAGAGAGCAGCGGGTGCCCGGAGGCACTGATGGACCTGCCTGCTCCCAACCCACTTTGCTGCCCAAGAATCGCTTTGCAGGGTGCCTCAGGTATCCGTGCGTCGCTATTTGGTTATGAGTTGCTTATTTTTTCTTTTTAACTGAGGTGTGTGAAGTTGCTGCTTTAAGAGCAACTTCAAGTTGAGGTTTGGAGGTGGGAGGGGAGCTGTAAAGCTGTGCCCCCTCTGCCCGCGGCCGGGCTGCCCTTCTTGGAGCGATGTGCTCACCCAGCTGAGGCTGCAGCAGCTTCGCGCACTCCTGCGGCGGCCAAGAGGCTCCTGGCCAAATGCCTCTTCCCAGTTACCATCCAGCATCCTACCTGTGCTGGGGCCTGTCCTCCACAGGACCCATGTCTTCATGGATGCATACCGTGCCTGCTCGCAGAGGGCTTTTTAATACTTCCTTTAAAGCGGCTTTTTTCCTCCCTTTACAGCCTTTTCCCCTCCCAAAAGGAAGCAGAGGTACCTTAAACTAATTACAAGTAAGAGGGATGAAGGGGTTAGGGGGGGATGCCAGGGGCAGTACTTTTAGGATGTTTATGGACATGGCTTGGCAGTTAGCAGGAGCCTACTGAAGCATTGGAAATTTCATAAAATGAAGCCTTTTGCAGTCTGGGAGTGAGTAAATATCCCACCACGCTTACAGCAACTGCAGAGAATGCAGCTCGTGTCATTTCTGGGCTTCTAAAAACCCGCATCCCGCAGCCTGGGCAATGGCAGGCGTTTGGTTTGCTGACCTGGCACGGTACCTATGTCTCTGGTTCTCAAAAAGGTAGCTGGAAGGAGAGTTGGTGTTGCCTGGAAAGATTTCTATTGAGATGTGAAGCCTCTTGGCTCAAAGGAATCGGGACTGGAGCGGTGAATCCTTCCCGAGATCTTAAAATGTGCCTGCGCGTGGTCTGCAAGCAAAACGCAAGCGATGCTTCTCTTCCCCGGGTGGATTTATGGGAGCTGGGAGGAGGGTGGTGTGGAGGAGCGTGGTTTGGGCAGTAACTGGAGGGGTGGTTGCCCCTTCTGTGGGGCAGTACTGCGGGCAGCCAGGGACACCCGTCTGCTCTGTGTAAATTTGTGTTTCCCCAGCACCCGGCTTGCAGCGAACGGTGCTGGGCTGATGGGATTAGTCAGGGGCCTCCAGTTCATGTCTGTTGTTCACACCCGGCTATTCAAAATTACCAGGAGGTTTGTAGGTGGCAGAGCTGCCGCGTCTGTGTGTTAAGGATGTGTGTGCGGGGGGGGAGAAACTGGTCAAATGTAGCTGTGTCCGGTGGGTTTCTGTTACGAGCCTCCCTTGCTGCTGTGAGATCCCTGGTGGAATTTACCCCCCCCTAGAATACATTTCGGATTTACATTTTCCTTTAACACTTCCTCTTCAATCCCAGTAATATGTTACACATTTAATTGCTCTGCCTTTGAATTTTCCAGTCCTCTGTTTGGTACCCTTGCAACATCAGTATCTTGTTATCTTGTTGTTGCTTCTAATTGCTACCACATGCCAGCTTTCCAGCGCCGCAAACGCTGGGGCTTGGAGGGGACTTTACAGGGAAGATTTATATGCGGGGTGGGGGGGGAAACCTTCAGAAAATTAATTCACTGTTTTACCCAACAGCTTATGCGGATTACAAAATTGAGGGCTCTGCCCAAGGCAGCTTCAGAGCCGGTGCTGCGTCAGGCAGAGCCCCTTTCGGGAGGGTGGTTTTGGCGAAGCCCTCCTTTCCTCTCACCGCCCCGCCGCCGTCTCGCTGTTATTGCCGGCCATAAACAAATTACGTGTATTTAACAAGTTAATGTCAGCCCGGCTGCGAGGCGCTGGTAGGTGTGTGCTTGGTGACATCAGCTGGCGAGCAGCCTGGCAGCAGCGCGGCGCAGGCAGGGAGCAGGCAGGGAGCCGAGGGTGTGTGCCTCTAAGCTGGGTATTCTGGCAAGGTGGAGAGCTGGTCTGTTTGGCAGGACCTTCCCATCTGGGATCCATCTGTGTTTCCCTGGAATCGGACAGGCGGCTCCAGGCAGTGAGAAATCGCAGATGTGCGGGACCTGACACATGTCCAGCTAATGAAAGGAGAAGGCAGGCTGGGCTCCGGCTGCGCTCGAGGATCACGAGCCGAGGAGGAGGAGGAGGAAGAAGAACGCTTTTATTTATATTTCAAAGAAACTAGGTGTATTCAACAGCAGCTGGATCGTCGCAACCTTGCTGTTTAGGGTAAGCCGTCAACGGGTCTATTTTTAAACGGGACTGGGCAGGGTGTTGAGGCTCCAGGGGTGGTGGGGGATGCTCGGGGAGGGGAGGGGGATGCGGAGCCACCGCGCCACCAAGTAGGTTTGAAGAGCGACGTGGGTTTTGCCGGCGGTCTGGGGAGATCCTCAACCTTGAGCACAGGTAGAGGGAGAGGGTGGGAGCAGCGGCCACAGCGCTTTAGTGCCCAGCCTGCCTCCGGTCGACTGCAGTGGCTTTGCCCGGGGAAAACTTCCCCAGAGGAGCCGGCTGCACGCGTGGATTCTGCAGCTGAAAAAATACTAAACTCTCTCGGAGGAGAGCTGCCTTAGAGCTCTCCCTATGGTTTGTTTGGTTTGTGGCTTTTTTTTTTTTAATTATTTTGATTCCCCCCACCCTGAGAGCAGAAGGCTGGGATTCAGCATTTTCTGGGGAAATGGAAAAGCAGGAAGGTTTTTGGGTATTTTAGCAGAATGTTTTTTCCGCCGTGCCTTACTTGTGTTTCTGCACGCTGACACTGAAGCCGGGGCTGGGGGGGTGGGGGGGTGTGGGTGTAAATCTGCAGAGGTGGATTTTGTCCATCGGCTCCCAAATTTCCTTAATTTTCTCTCTGTTTTCACTGCTTCTCTGCATTGTGGCAGAGGCTGCTCCTTTTTTGTCTGTGCACTCCTCAAGCAGCAACTGATGCTACCAGCATCTAAATCTCTCGGATCAATTCTGCGATACCAGAACAGACCTCCTTGCCCTATATATTTTCTCTATCAGGCTGCAGGCTTCTGTATTTTCTTTTATTCCATTGTAATCTCCTAATCTTGCATGTGTATTTTAAACATGCACTTCCCTCTTCCTCCCACCTCCTACCCCCACACCCCCCCCCTTTTTTTGCTAAGGTTCAGCAGTTGAAATTGCTTCTCCAACCCTCTGGAGTAGCTCGTTGTAAAGATCCCTTTATTTCACGTTTGCTGAGCTGCTGCTCCGGGATCTGCAAAATATTACTGGGTTTTTTCCTCCTCCCCGCAGCACTCTGCTCCTGCGCAGCGGTACTCACAGTCCGTTTTATGTGCCGGAGAAATCCTGCCCAGCCACGGGAGATGCACCAAAATCAGGACTCAAAGTTTGGGGAGCTGAAATGTGGTTGAGGATCGCTTGCTGTCGAGCTGGAAAAAGAGAGAGGACTGTTTGCTAGGCTGTCTGGTGCAGGATGGTTCCTGTGGGGGCACTTTTGCTTTGTCCGGGTTAGTTCTCGGTGTGCCAAATGACAGGGTTTCCCTGGGGAGAGCGTGGTGCAGCCTGGCCGGGCTCCCTGGCAGGGAGCTGCTGCTGCATGAGCTGCAGCTCCGCGCTCACCCTGTTCCACCGCTGCTTGTGCCACCTTCAGCTTTTCCTTCTCTTGCAGCACGTAAGCATTTGGATCTAGGCTTTAAAAGAATGCATATTGTAAGTCTGCTCATACAGACAAGTCAAGCACCTCCTGTGCGTCCCTTACTGTCCCCAGGGAGGAGGCAGAAGGAGCGTGTGCTGCCTAATGCTCTGTGACCTCAGCATCTCCAAGTGCACCGGCACAAAGGAGGAATAAAACCCAAAAAGCCTCCAGCAGAATCGTACAGCGTGATGGCAAAGCCGTCCAGAGTGTGACGATACCCAAGAGCAGAGCCGTGCTCCTCTGCTGCTGCTCTCCCAAAGACTTCCCCAGTCTGTGAAGGCAGCGCAGCATGCTGGAGCATCTGCTCCTGCAGTCTCTTTGCAGGTTGGGCTCTGATTAAGCAAACAAGTTTTGCCAGTGTCAGGGTGGCATCATTTGGCCATTAAACAACTAATTTGGTGGTGTTTTCCTAAGCCCTGCAGGAAACTTTTTTTCTTCTGCTAGGTTCCTTTATTTATTTATTTATTTAAAAGGATTTGGGGTGCCTGATGAGGTGAGTGCTTAGATGAGAGAGGTGGTTGTATTTTGGGGAAGGGGATGGCTTGAAACCCCATGTGCCTACCCCATTCCTACAAAATTACTGTAAGTGAAGACTCGTTTTGTCAGAATTGCCCATGGGACAATGTGACTTTCACTATTAATACGGAGAAGATGTTTTGTCTGATTATTATTTTTTTTTGGGACCACCTCTACGCTTGCCTAAATTGACTGGGTCATCCTGGGTACCCCTACCCCAGCACGTCCCCTAGTTAGAGAAACTGCAATTAAAATGCAAAACTGAGACATCCCCACGTAAGAGACACAGTAAAAGGGGTAAAGCAAAGGCAGTCTGAGCAAATACTGCCAACAGGCAAGTGCAGTAAAGCCAAGGGAAGAATTTGAAGGGTCTGAGGAAGGGGCAGAATTGCTAAAGGCAAGGAGAATAAATTGTTAATCTGAGAAGTCTATTACACAGGGAATGCCCTGAGGAAAAGAGCAGAAACTCCATTTAACAGTGAAAAAGGGAAAATAGTGCTGCCAAGTCGGGTTCTGCCCTGCCCGGGGACTGTAGCCATGGTCCCTGCTTACTTCCAAGATGCTGCTATTTTTGCAAGTAGCATCTGCTGTTTTTTGCAGAGGCTTGCTTAAACCTGCTGAAGCCAAAAGCAAAGGGAGCTTTTCTCACATGAAGCATGGGTCAGGCTCTTGGTTGTTAGTCGGTTTTGTTTTGTTTTGGTTTTCCCCCATTCTATTCCTCTTAGTCTTACAGGACCAGTATCTCTGAGAGAGCCAAGTTTCACTTCTGAACGCTGCCTTGTCTGCTGTGGGAGTCACAAATTATGTTGCAGGGCTTTGTCACACGTCGCAGATTTTGCCATGTTGACATTATCACCAGGGGACAGTAGGCAAGAACTCCAGGAGCTGAGTTTTTCAAGGCAACCAGCTCCTCGGTCCCCAGACTGACCCATGAGCACAGTAACCATCAGCAGGATTGTGCAGGAGGCAGCACTCTTCCCACGGTGATGTGCTGCCATGGGTGAGCCAGGTGGCCTCTTGAGGTTTTTTTCCAGCTCTGTTTTGTTTTTAGGGTTCAAACAAAAAAACCCCAAGATTTGTTTGACGTGTGTGAGCGACGTTTATAGCATAGTCAGGTAGCTGAGTAAAGTCATTTGAGGATTTGGGCATACGTAGCAGATTTAAGGCAACACTGGCTAGTTCTGAAATCAGAACAGGAGATGGTTGTGATCTGTTGTCTGTTGGGGTTTTTTCCTCATAGTAAGACCTGGCTTGCGTGTATTTGTTCTGGGCTAGACTGCAAGCTTGCCTTTGTCCTGGCATCCAGTGAGTCTTCCCGTACCCGACCTCTTGTTAGATGCTAGGTATGAAATGCACTTTGACAGACACCCCAGAGCAGTCCCTGGGGATGGCATCGCTGCAGGTCTCTGGGAGCCTGTTCAACTTTTGTTTTGATGATGGAGAGTGTCTTAATTCATGCAGCATTCAGGGAACGGCTGGAAAACCCTTTGTTTAGAGCAAGAGTAGAAGCTGGGAAGAACTGGTAAGCGATGGTCCCGCAGTTGAAGCAGAGCACCTAGAAGCTTGGGTTCAGTGTTTGGGTCTGCAAGCAATTTTCTGAGGCAAGACCTTGACCTTAGCGCTGCTTTGTGTGTCAGCAGCTCGCGTCCAAAAGGACAATAGCGATTTCAGAGGTTTCAAAGCATTTTAAAGTGTAACTATCATGCCTTTTATTGGGCTGGGCGGTGGCATTTTTATAAGCCAAGCTTAAAGTTTTTGAATAACGTGTATTGAATTTTCTTGGTGCGCTCCCGGCTGCAGGACTCTGCTCTTCCATGGCCACGGCAGAACTCGTGCTATTGAAGGACAGTTGCAGGTGGCCAAAAGACCATTTAGAAGAGCTAGGACCGTTGCAGATCTGCTGCTCAGTTACTCTCTAGTCCTATGTATCCTACAAAGCCCAAGAGTCAGTTTTCCTTCCGGCAACAGGATGCCACCAGCTGATGGTGGGGATGCTCTGGCCATCCTTTCAAAACCAGAAGACCCCTCAAGAACCCCAGAAGCATTGCTAACCACTCTCACCTCCCCCTGAACGCGGGGAGGAAGAAGAAGAGCGTGCTGCAGCCCCAAAACAGCTCAAACCTGTTGCTCCACGGCAAGCTGTGGATATTTCAAGCCCCAGTATTACTCAGGATGCTGGCAGAGCGTTGGGGGGAGCGGGTTATTGTGCGGGGAACAGATGTGGCGGGCGCTGTTGCCGCGTGCCGGCTCGGGGCCGCTGCTCCCGGCACCAGGTGCAGCCATTGTTCCAACTGGTCCCCATTCAGCCGCCCTCGCTGCCGCTCGGCGCCCGCTCCCGCATTGTTCCTCCAGGAAATTAGCATGAAAAACCCATCCCAAACCCCCACCTCCCTCAACTGCAGGTGACTGTTATTGGCCCCAGCTGCCACCCTTGTGCTTGATTGCTTCCATATGGGCTTGTGGCAAGAAGTAGGATCCACTTATTGATTATTTGCTGTTGTATTTGATTTTTGTTATATTTGGGGGGTTCTTTTCTTTTTTCTTTTTTTTGTTATTTTCTCCTTTTTTCTCTCTTTTCTCCCTTTTTTTCCTTTCTCTCTTCCTCCCCCCCTTTTTTTTCTTTCCCTCTCTTCCTCTCTCCCCCCCTTTTTTCTTCTTTCCCTCTCTTCCTCCCCCCCCTTTTTTCTTCTTTCCCTCTCTTCCTCTCTCCC
>JANIJG010018203.1:37433-49641 GCA_024611175.1 Megaceryle torquata | reverse complement strand
TGTGTTCTGTTGTGGTTTGCTTGTTTTTGTTCGGAGTCTGGTTGTTTTTTTTGTAGTTGTTTGTGGGTGGGGGGGGGGGGGGGGGGGGGGGGGGGGTGGGGAATTAAAACATTGATTTCTTGCTAAGATACTCAAATTCCAAAGCATTCCAGTTTTCAGGTAGCTCCAGCTAGGTAAGACATCTATAAAGGCACACAGTTGAGTGTTTCTTTGTTTTGTCATTGGAGTAATAGGAATTAATATGTATTCAAGGTGTCGAGAGGCCTTATGAAGGGGGGAGCTCCCTTATGCAGGGGGCTGAGCCCTGAGCACAGTCACCTCTCAGAGTATGCGACTGAAATGAGAAACTGTTGCATCTCTCCAGCCTTCTTGTATTGTACTGGTAGACACCAAATGAAAATGTGAGTTGAAGGAATATTCAAATTTGGCATTTGGTGGCTTTTATGTTTCCTTTGACTCCTAAGCCAAGACTGGCTGGTTAGGGAGGGCCCCACTCTGTCATGTGCCCATACCACGTAAGGGTGTTGTCAGTTCCTACGAGTGCAGCAAATAGTTGTCTCAAATCCTCTGCTTTTCTTCCCCCACAACTCCAGAGAAACATGAACTGGAGAGGAAGGAGTTCATAATAAAGTAGTAGTGCTAAAAAGTGTTTGATAAACACTAAAATTAGAAGAAAAATGGTAGGCAATAAAATGTATTGATTTCTTTTTAAAGCAATGTAAACCAGCATGGGCTAATTACACCCTTGAGTGTGTGGTGCTTACACAGATATTTGTTCAACAGAATACACGTGTTGCTATGGCAATCATTTTGTTTGTCAAATGTTAAGTAAACTTAAAAAAGGCTTGAAAAGTTTTTTTCTGTTGTGACTAGAATTTCCAACCCACACACAGCTGTTCTAAAATAGCTAATAGTCTCCTTGTATATAGGATTCCTATTTTAAACTATCAGTAGCATTACTGCTGTCAGAGGTGATCTCTGCATTGCCAGGTACCTGCACACTTGTCTGCAAGCATGAGGCAGACAAAACACCTTCCTCCACCCACGCTATTTTGCCATGTGCTTGGCACCTCTTGCTCGTGCTGCATGGCACTTGCCTGTCTGTTTTCCAAGGGCACAGCCTGTCTTCCCCACGTGCCTGAGATCCCTTTAAGAGCCCTGTGAGATGACTCACTTTTCCTTATGGCCCAAATGAAAAGGTTGTTCTAGGCTGTCATCATACACAGCCACAGAAAAAGTGCAGTTTTGTGAATTCGTGGTTTCTTTGTAGAAGTTCCTGTTGCCTGGCTCAGATGTTTACGTGGTAGGGCAGGTGTTCAGGTTGCCTACGTTCCTCTCCAGGAGTAGAAAAACCTTGATAAGATCCACAAGTGCTGTTCACCCTTAGCCATTACTGACATCACCTCTCCTCAGAGAGCTACCACAGTAGGAAAGGATGAAAACTAATGCTTTGCACTTTGCCTGATATTTCCTCAGAACCTGTGAATAGTAGTGATATGTTTTGGTTTTTGTTTTTGGGGGGTTTTTTGGGTTTGGTATTTTTGTTTGTTTGTTTGTTTTGGGGGTGTGTGTGTGGGTTTTTTGTTTTGATTTTTTTTTTCCCCGCTGCTATGAAGGGCAATGGTATGCAAGGACATACCTGGCAAATTCTGTCTATAGAAAGGACCTCCTTTTTCAAAGAAAATGTTACAACTTCATTTTTATGAGCACTCGCTTAAATTTTCATCTATGAACATCATGCTTTTATAACCTGTGACAACACATTGAGAGAAAGATACACTCGGACTATTTATAAGAACTTCTGGTGGACATGTAACAATGACAGCACAGTTAACTATTTGCCTTTTTCAAATTCATGCATTTGCATACAATTCTCTGTCTCTTCTGCATCACAGCCATTTTGAGATGTGTGTAATAGTATTTTAAGAAGGAAGAAGTAGGAAGCTGCAGCATAAAAAATCTTATGTGGATTCTGCCTTTAATGGATCACATCCAGAATGTTCCTTAATTTGATGACTACCCAAAAAATCGTTCAGTACTTTCACTACCTTTAAAAAAAATGGCAACTATGTCAGCACTTACTTGGTTGCGGCAACATTTTTGACACTCCTATCTCCATGATTGTGCCCATAATGTGCCTATGATCCTATAATCTCATATCTTGGTTCTGAGTTCTCTGGGAGGTGAAAACTGTCTCACACAGAGGAAAGATCCTGCCAAGGAGTGGATTGAATGCAAAAAGAGGAACTCGTACACTTTACTTAGGCATAACTTGGCCACTTGCCTCTCTTTTCTCCCAAAGACTGCAAGAACTGTGCAGAAAGCAGCTGTTGCCTGGATCTTTTATCTCTGTGAAATACCACCTTTGTTGGGGTTCCTGCAAGCCCTGGGAGTGCAGCCTGAAGCCAAAAGGGCTGATGTTTATAGCTGGGAATAGCTGCTGAGGAAAATGAGGGTTAAGCACAGACAGATACTGCTCTTGAACTGCAAGAAGGCTAAAGAGGAGACAGAAAGGCAGGAAGCAGAAAAAAAGAAGTAGAAAATTGTCTGTGTTTAACTTCTGCAACTCCAATTTATGTTGTAATCTCACTACAGGGAGATGAATAGCGATTGAGATGGGCACAAACCCAGAACAGGAACAGACCTGCCAGCTTTGACAAAAATTATATATGTTTTCTATGTGAGTGATAGGATTGTATAGGCAAAAATTTATATCCAGGATTTCTTTAAACTGTAATTTTAAGAGGAATATACCTTAGGATAAGAAAGATTGCTCTGAAGGAGAATTAATTGGTGTGTTGGTTAAAAAAAAGAAAAAATTAAATGCATTTATATACTATATATGAGTAGCAAACAACATTGTACTGCTCAAAAAAGACACAAATGATTTCTGTTTTCCTGGATCCTCCCTTAATTGAACTGCTTAGAAAGCTGCATTTGGAAAAGGGTATTTTGCATTGTGCTCTAAAAAAGGAATGCAAATAGCTTTGATTGGGAATGGAAACCTCATAGAATTTATATACGGTGAGAATTAGCAAACTCTCAGCCTCATAATCTCCATTAATGTCACTGCTTTCTGCAAGTCAAAGAGAAAATGGAAGAGGCGAGAGCTTTGCTTTTCATAAGCTTAGCTAGCATTTGGACTAAACCTACTGAAATCCTGATCCTACTCAAGCAAAATGCCATACATTTCAGGAAAGTGATTTTTCACTTTTAAAGGTTTGAATATGAAGGCTGTTCTAATGTGTGTCTAGAATTAGTGGAGTGTAAAAAACAACATAAAAAAACCAAAACCCTGAGTATCAGGCCCTCTTTGATTCATTTTACCAAGGAGATCAAGCCGGATGGCATTTCAGGTGGTGGTGTTAGCTCGCTTTTATGGTCACACATGAGTACAGCCTATTTCTGTTGCCAGACTTGACCTGACAAATTTGCATTTGGTTGTTGGCTGGTTGCAGTGTTGGCTGGTTGCAGATCAGGACGGCATATGAGTCTTAATGCTGGCTGATTTTTAACATTTCTGCTTCAGGCTACAGTAAGATAAAAATATTCCTTCAGCACCAAAGCAAAGGTGATTCGAGGATTTGATGACATCAGACAGGGCATTGAAGAGACCTTTGTGTTTTTAGCAGAGTGGAATTTTAAAATGTATATGCTAATAATATCTTTTTTCTATATGTTTTCCATTTTTAGACATTTCAGGGTTTTTTGGTTTTTGCCCCCCCCCAACTGCTGTGATTTTGTTGCTGGTCAGATAGTTGCAGTTCTGAGACACTCTAGGTAGTCATATCACACTTGCAAATCCCATGGAAAGCAAGAATAGTCAGCCGCAGAGCACCTGCAGCTTGTGGGTTTTGCAGGGGTGGAATTAGTATGGAGGACCTTTCCTATGACTCATATCAGCAGAGTTGCCCAGGGGAACTGCAAACATCCCCAGCTTGCAGGTCAGATCTCTGTGTCTGCTGCAGTTTGAAGGCTGTTGCCCTTCATCTTCTTTCCTCTCCTCTCCCCCTTCATTCCAAGAAATTCTGCTAGGAAAGCTGTACAATGTTGTTAGCAGTAAAGATTTGAATTAAATGTGGCATCTCTTTGATCCGTTAGTTGCTCAGCCTACTTCATAAGTATAATTTTAATTTGGGAGCTTGAAGCTTTTGTAAACAACATCTGAAATACTCTTTCGTAGGGCTGGGAATAAGAACCAAATAAAATGTTTTTATAGATTTAGTGTGATACTTAACTTTAGTAGGATATTACGTTGTTTTCTTTTACTGAATTTTATATTCTTTTTTTAATTGGTAACTCCATGTTTAGTGAAGCACATTGTTCCTAGATTCTATTAAAAAATAAATTTAAAAATCAGGAGCACACTGTAATTATAAGAACTGTCCCTTTCTCTCTTCAAAGCACTCCCTCTGCCTCTAAACTCTGAGGGAACACAGTGGCTGAGCTTCAAAGGGTATCTCCCACTGTCCAGGCCAACCACTGCCTTCAGCCACTCCAGAAAATATTGGAGTGACTTTCAAGTTTAATTACTTAAAATGCTGAACTGGAATTGCTTCTGATTATCCCTCAATGTAAATGTAACTTTTTTTTTTCTTCTTTGCTCTTTTTTTTTTTTTCCCTTTTTTGAGCTAAGACTTCAGAATACTTTCTAAAGCACAGTTATATGCAAGCAAGGCAGACCTTTTGAGAAAAAAAAAACCTCATTGGGAAATATGACTTGACTGTGTACTTCTTGCTGAAACGTCAAATATTTATGATAAAGGTTTTCAGTACTGAAAAATAAATTGTACCTATTTTTTTTAGTGAGTTTTTTCATCCAACCCATTTATGTCTGTTTATTCTATGATATATGTGTAGGAAGTGGACTGATGGCACAGGACCTGTATTTAAGCTGAACATGCACCAGTGCTATGACTGTGACAGCATGTGTTTACTCTGAAGAGTACAGACAGCAGCTATAACAGAATGACAGAGACCACATATGGGGTGTGCTCCTCACTGTTACATTTAAACCAAGAGTATTACTGCATTACTTGAGGGGGGTGTTATTCTCAGCTTTTCTTGTTTTGTTTTTCTTTCACAGTAACATTGCAGCTTTGTTTGGTACTTAACATAACTGGCAGAATTTCAGATGTCGTCCAGGAGGCTTTATCAGACGAGCTGTTAGCTGTGAAGTTGAAGACTTTGAATGAGCATATGCGCACAAATAAATAGATGCTAAAAGAAGAAAGATGTCTGTATAATAGGATGGGTACAGTGTGTTGCAGCTGTTTATGTGCAAATGCAGCTTACACTTGGTATCCAAGTTTTCAAATTGGCAAAGCTTTTCTTTGTGTCACCGCTATTCCCAGTTATGATCGTCAATCCCAATACAGTGATGCAGGAAAGGTTTCTACATTTATCTTCTGAGCTAACTCAAGGGACGTTTACAGCCTGTTTGTACATAGTATCTGTTTTCATGCATAGTATCTGCAGATGTGGTGGGTGCACTATAACCTGAAACCCTATTCCATATTGCTCAACTCTTGCTGTGGGGTACTTCTGAAGAAGTTGACTGAGTGTAGACTACAGGACTGAGGAAAGTTCATGCACAACGTGTTTATCTGGCTTATTACATGTTGCAGATGAGTATGTTTGACACAGTTTGATTTATCAGCAATTCAAGATACATATAGTAAGTGTTTAAGATTGTTTAAAGTCTGTAACTTATTTCAAAGCTCTCGGAGGAAACAAGTGTGTACTGGGCAGTGAGCTTAAAGATGACACAAAAAGAATCAGCTCTGCATTTCAGTGAGCTCTTTGCCACTTGTCTGTTCTTTAATGGTTGTCTAGTGAGGTTTTCTTTTTTGGCATCAAAAATTGATATTCATTTGATATTTCCTTTTTTAATTAGTACCTGCATAATCTGCTGTGGATAATTTACTGTGGCTTTCAGGCTAAAATATGCTATAAATATCCTTGACATGAGCAGAGATTGTTCTTCTCAGTACCTCATCTGGTTCCACATTGTGATGTTGTCCTTGAAACCTGGGATTGTTTCAGTGCTTGCCTTCTAAGCTCTTAAGAAATAATATGATTCCTGATTCTAATGTCTTCATGAACTTGATTCAATGATGATGGATCAAGCTTTTGACCCACAACACACAAGGCTGAAATAAAGACTTTAAAACCATTATTTCTCCTTGGTTAATGGGAATCATTCTGAGACTAAATTTTTTTTGAGGGGAAGCTTGATAGACAAGTGAGAATTTGAATAAAGTCAAACAGAAAGAGCTAACAAACCTGATAATGTAGCAGTTTTGAATCTGTCTGTAATACACCAATGTCCTATGAAAACATTTTAGAGCCAGCATGTAGGTTATAAATTACTATATGAAGTGAAAGTAATTTACTTTAAATGGCAATGACACTGTCTTCTCCCAGTGGGATAGCAAATTTTGGAGAACTGTTGGATTCATAAATTACAGATGACCAACATTATCCATGGTATTCTGCTCTATGGAAGTTACTGGTGAGAGCAGAAGCTGCAAGTGTTGCCATCTAGAGGAGTTGGGAATCCACATTTCCCAATCATTGTAGACTTGTGTCATACAAGAAGTTGCTATAAAGGCTGAACATAGAAGAGCTTGTGTACTACAATAATATGGGTAATTGTAGGGGAAAATTTCTCTTAAATGTTTCTCATCAGAAGTTTGTCACAAGGGTTTTTTCATTTCCAGGGTACTGGAATCTCTCTAGAGAAGAAAGAATCCTAAATGAAATCTTAATCTGAAGACCCTCAGCATTTAACCAGTAATAAGTGCAGGTCATTAGAGTTAAAATTTCAGAGATATTCAGAACTGGAAACTAAAAATTGATACTATATACAATTCTTTTAAGTTAACTATGCAACAGAAACAGCCTATAGTGCTGAATATAAGAACTTCAGAACACAATAAGGTTTTACAATGAAAAGCGGGTGTTAGTGTGATTCATCAGGGATGAGGGATCTCTCCTGACTCTCTAAAGCAGGTGGTGACAAAATGGAGTAAATAAATACAATTAATCAAGATGTCTAGGTGTAGCTTTTCATTTTGATTAACAGTGATCTTTGGTATAAGTAAATTTTGATGATGATTTACTTTAAAATTATATACCTTCTAACTGAATAAAATCAAAATATCCAAGGTGGGTAAAGTATGAATTATTATAAATCTTACTAGACTGAACTTCACTCCTGATTTTGTTAAATATGCATAAGGTACATAGAAAAATTGGCCTTGGTGAAAGCTTACTGCTTCTGATTATACTGAATCCTGCTTTGTAACCTGGACAGATGAGGTCCTTGCTGCAGGGCTGATCTGAAGAGAAAGGTTCATCTGCCCTGTGTCTTGCACCTTTCTCCCTCCCAAGAATTCAGAAATCTAAGTTTTCCCTTCTTTTTGTGAAGTTGTCCAGACCGTCAGTTCCATGGGATTTGAGTGTTTTCATAACAGAAAAAAATGTTTGTAGGTTACATGACCAAACTTCTAAAAAGATAAAGCAAAAAGATGCCCATTTTGTCCCTAAAAATTGTGCGAGGAAACAAATCACACTCCTCAGGGGAAATGACCAGGGCAAGAGTAAGACATTTCAACAGAGATATGGAAAGGATCCTAATCCATAGTTTTATGTCTGTAAGTTAGGTGGTTTGCCTCTCTTGTGTCTCATTATTGACCATGGTGAAAGAAAACCTTCTCCAGGGGTGATTCAGAGCGGAAGCTTAAATTAGAACAGTAGGCCACTGAAGTTAGACTTTGTCATACTTGCAGTTATTGATTTTTGTTTTGATTTGGTTTTAAGAATTTGTAATTATAAATCCTTAAACAGTTCATTCCAGTTTTGTCCAGCTTTATTGGAGAAAATTAAAAATGTTGATTGTCCCATCCCTAAAGGTACAGGATGTCATTCAGAAGGACCTAAGCAAGCTGGAGAGGTGTGCTCAGGTGAACCTCATGAGGTTCAACAAGAGCAAGTACAAGGTCCTACACCTGGGCCAGAACAATCCCCACCATCAATACAGACTTGGGGAAGAGGCAAGAGAGAGCAGTCCTGCAGAAAAGGACTTGGGGCTGTTGAAAGATGAGGAGCTGGACATGAGCAGCCAGTGTGTGCTTGCAGCCCAGAAGGCCAATCGCATCCTGGGCTGCATCAAAAGAAGTATGGCCAGCAGATCGAGAGAGGTGATTCTGCCACTCTACTCTGCTCTGGTCAGACCTCCCCTGGAATACTGCATCCAGCTCTGGAGCCCTCAGCACAGGAAGGACATGGACCTGATGGAGCAGGTCCAGAGGAGGACAAAAGGATGATCAGGAGGCTGGAACACCTTTCCTATGAGGACAGGCTGAGGGAGCTGGGATTGTTGAGCTTTGAGAAGAGAAGGCCCTGGGGAGACCTAATGGTGACCTCCCAGTACCTGAAGGGAGCTTATAAAAAGATTGAAGAGGGCCTGTTTACAAAGGCCTGGAGTGAAAGGATGGGGGATAATGGTTTTAAATTAGAAAGGAGTGGATTTAGATCGGATGTAAGGAAGAAGTTCTTTATCATGAGGGTGGTAGAACCCAGGAACAGGTTGCTCAGGGAGTTGGTTGAGGCCCCATCCGTGGAGACATTCAAGGTGGGGCTTGATGAAGCTCTGAGCAACCTACTCTAGTTGAGGATGTCCCTGCTCTCAGCAGGGGGGTTGGACAGGATGACCTGTAGAGGTCCCTTCCAACCCAGACATTTCTATGTTTCTATGATTTCTATGATTGTCAACTGGTTATTGTGAGATTAGCAGAATGAAAATGTAGGTGTGGGCTTTTTACTTGGAAGCTGCTTGGCTTTTAGGGATGGGTTGATTTGTTTGTTTGTTTGTTTTAATGTTGTGTTAAACAGCAAGATATAAATTACTAAAGGACTATAGTGTATTTTCAAGTTTCATACAGTTTGGATATTCACACAGATTTCAAATGCTTGAAGGTCTTTAGAGAAAAGGAAGTGTCTCTTTTTTTTTTTTTTTTAAGATTTTTACCAGGATGTATGTCTTGTTCTGCATTAGATAGTTTGCAACATTTTAGCTGTAAATGTCTCTTCATAGTAATTAAAGCTGAATGTAAATCTGGTTACCTGGGCTATTCTGTAAATTCCTCAGGGAAGGTTGGTTATCTTTTCCTGCAATGACTTAGTAATTCTTTACAACTCCATCAGAACTCATAATAGTACACCTGAGAGATATTTATAGTTCTTTTTTCCTTGGTAGTGGCTTGTAATCATATGGCAGTCTTATTTTTTCCTGACATCTTTCTTTTTTCTGACTGTTTCCTCCCTCCATCTTTCCTTCCCTCCTTCTGTTTTTTTGTATGAACTATCTATTTTTCCTTTTACTTTATCATCTTTCTTGTGTTTTGTTCTCCTGTTCTCTTGATCAGCATACTTGATTTTACTTGTATGATGCAGAATTGATTCAGCATAAGACAATGGAAGTGGAGATTATTTAACATTTTTGTTAACATTATCTCTCTAGTACAAATTGCAACATCGACAAGGTAGAGAACATCATGCTATCCCACAGTGGTCAGAAGGGGTTAATTACTTCATTGCTTCTTTAGATAACTGAAAATTTATCTGGCTTAGCATGAAACAGTCTTAGAAACCTGCAGACCTGCCTTGCCTTTGGAGTCTAAATTGTAAAAAAGAAAAAGTCTCCCCAATTAAATCACTGTTAAGAAAAGTCATATATTTGATCTAACAACCTTGACTGTATTCAGTAAAGCATGGGAACTGATCTATTTTTTTTTTCTAGGTTATTGGAGATAGTAACTGGCTGTTGGCAGTTTCCTTAAAGCCAACAAGGTTTGGGTTTTTTATGAATACATTTTATAGGTCATTAAACTAGCCCTATAAATTAATCATCTTTGGTTCTATTATAGTATTCTCTAAATCTTTTTGTGTATGTTAAGCAATTAGCATGGGCTTTAGTGTGAGTTAGAAATTGTGTCCCATAGTAGAGACTGTGAGCTATTTGATGTGAATAGTTCCTGTTATTAACAATAAATGCATCCACAAAGTAACGATAAAGTTGCATTAATTTGTGAGGTCCTATTAAGACACACAGTATTTTACAAAGTATATACCAAGTCTCAAGAACAAGGACCCTTGGGTTAAAATTTTAGAGGTATTGAGGACATATCATAAACCAAATTATGTTCTGCTGAATAGTAATTATAGCTTGGTTGTAGGTCTAATTTGGTATAATAAAGCTATGTATCATGGTTTTCTTGAATGCAAGTTAAAATTCAGCTGGATGAATTGACTTCCAGAGATACTCAAAGTGAATTAAAGATAAAACTCTATGTGAATTTTAATAGCAACTTTGTACGAGTTCTCTTCTCATTATTCTCTATGAGCAGTATATACTTAGGCATTTTTATCTGACTTTTTTCAATTTTTCTATATGTTTATGTATTTTTAACGTATTCTAGTTTAAATGTTTCAAATATGCTTTCATCATCACCTGTATGGGAAAAGAGTATGTTGCTTGATTGAATTTGAAGTCAACTTTAAATTCTTTTAAGAGTCTACAACCTATAATCATCATGTACAAAGACAGAATTTCTAATTTGTAGGAGATACCAACTTTGAAGTTGACATTTCTTTTCTCTAGCAATGATTGCAGCTGCAGATTCTGCATAAATGCCATATTACGTAAATTGAAAGTTTAATTATGGGGGGAAACTTAACTGAATACTTCTGTTTGATTAATAATAAAGAAGCAGGAATGTCGCATTTGATTTTTATACAAGCCGTGTAGAGGATGTTGAAATACTCCTGTCAGTGACATAAATGTGGTACAATGACAAGATGCTATTTCTTTCACTGTGTTTCTCATGACTGAGCATGAGCTGTGACCTTGCTGCTTTGATTTTCACTGTATGGGGCATTAAGAGCATAGTCCAAGGCAGACAAGTTATAGGTCATAAGGCTTTTACTAGAAAGTCTCTCAGTTTGTTGTCTATATACTACCTTCAGTTCACTGAATGAAGACTTTTGTGTAAAGGAGCAATACAACAGATTTATTTAAGTGAAAATGTAGTGAAATGCCTGAGTATTGTCCTTTTCTCAAACCACCTGCAAAATAAAAGACCCAGGAATTTAAAAATCAATGGGCCCAATTCACATCTTACATAAAATAATAAGAATCTAAAGTAACCACAGAGAGCTCAGTAGAATCACCCCAGGAGGAAGTACCAACAAGAAACAAGCTGATGAACAAAACTGGGATAGATTGATTGATTGATATTTAAAAATACTGTATTTCTAGTGCTCTTAATTTACTTTAAAATAAAGGCACTTAATACATCATTTTTTCCCCATTGGTCATTACAGATTACTGAAAACTGCCACAGTGACATCTCCAGTGCCTCTTTGCTGGGCTTTCTGACCAATAAACTATCAGCGTCAGAGAAAGCTCGATATGCTGCTAGGGACGTGCTTTTCTCTGGGCAGACTTTATGTCATATAGTTAGCTCCCAGAAGATTATTTGTATCACTCAGGAAACAGTTGTTTCTGAACACATGCATTTAGTGTGTGTACAGGATGATTTATTTTTTTTTCTTACCAGCAAAGATACTTCACTCAATATTTTGATGTACAGGAATTAAAATACAAAATGCTACTGAAAATTCTAATGCATGTTAATTGGCAAAATATGCCTAGTGGTTACTTCACTGAGCAAGGAACTTAAAATAGACATCCTTCTAACAAAACTGTACTAACCTGTAACTGGAACTAATCAGTATCAGGCTCTATGCGTTGTGTAAGATGTGGATCTCTGAAAAGTGGTGTGCTTTATGACATTATCATGGGATATTGTTTCAGTAATTAAGGCAAAATCCTCCCGAATAACCAAAACCACTTTAAGTGCTGTAGTTTTCCTTAAAAGTTTGTGTCTAAAAAAAGATATCTAACTTAGTACTTGAGGATAATATGTCACACAGTTACATATGTAGACATGGTATGATGGGATCTTACCTTATACCTAACACAGTCCTATGTGATCTTTTTTTGGTTGGTTGGTTGGTTTTTTTGGTGGGTTTTTTTTTGTTTGGTTTTTTTTTATTTTTTAATTTTGTTTTGTTTTTGTTTTGTTTTGGGATTGGACTTACAGCTGAGAGACCTACAAGGCACTACACTTCTGAGTCATGC
>JANIJG010018203.1:21084-37333 GCA_024611175.1 Megaceryle torquata | reverse complement strand
TTTTTTTGTGTTTGTTTTTTTTTTTTTTTTTATTTTTGTTTTTTTTTTTTTTTTTTTTTGGTTGTTTTTTTTTTTGGTGGGGGGGGGGTGGTGTTGGTTGGTTTGGTTTGGTTTTTTTGTTATTGTTTGTTTGGGGTTTTTTTTGACTCAAGATGTACCAAAAGAGAGTGGGGTCCAATTTCTAACACTAAAAGATATAAGAGAGATGGAAGAAAATGAAGTTTGATTTTCAGCTTTACAAACTGGTGCTTGTAGATGGATACTAGTTTTCCTACAGAGTTTAAGTATTTCTGTAAATATGTATTTAGTAGAGCATTAGCACTGCTTGGTGTTTTGATAAATGAAACTGCCCTCGTGATGATGCTTTTGAATCTGCGTCTTAGGAAATTTGTACTTTCTAGCCTATCTGCACTATATCTAACCCATACCTTTTTGCTGTAAAAATTGAAATAGAAGCCTCATAATTCATCTGAAATGTATGCCAGGATTCCTGGTGCATAAGAATAGCCTGATGGTGCTGCACGTGAAGAAAGAGATGCTTCTGAACTTTTCAGTACAGAATGGAATGTATATTATTGCAAATAGATCATTTTAAATTAGTGTTCTGTACATTTAGGATAGAGTGTATTTTTACTCATGCATAAATTGCCTCTGAACACAATTCAAAAAACCCAATCCTAAGCTTAGCAATGAATATTTCAAAAAAGTAAATTAATATCTTCACAGGGAAGAAATATAGTTTATTATAGAATTGCCTACTGTTGCCACTGTAATTATGGCTTTGTCAATGTTTCTGTGAAAACTCTATTTTTTTGAGGTGTTTTGGAACAAACCTCTTTCATAATAAGATGCCTCAGGCCGGCAACACCTCAGCCTGGAGTCTGTCCTGTGCTTAGTGCTCTGAATAGACAAGTTTGACTCTTCTCCTCTGAAAGGTCACATATGAGTGGTTGAGCGGTTCCCAGAAATGCTGGCTTTTCAAGTAGCATTTTTATTATCTTATTCAGGGAACCATCATGCCTAGGATGGCTTTAACAGAGATCTTTTCTTGCTGATGGTACTGGTCACTGAAATCTGGGTCATGCCTATTCCTAGAGGGCTTGTGGTGACAACGAACTGGCTTCCCCTCATGGCATCCAGCCACACCACTAATGGCTTTGGGGACCTCTGTAAGTTGCTTATTTTAGTGATTGCCTAACCAAGATGGGATTCATTGATGACATATCTCTGCAAGTTGCTTGTGTGAGAATGACCATAAACCAGGGTCTGCTCACTATGGAGGATGGCTGCTTCCTGTCAGGCTATATTGCATATCTGTTTCCAGCAAGCACCTGGTCTTCTGTTCAGAACTTTTCATCTTTAAATCTCATCCCCTTCTAACAGAAAGCATCTCACACATACAGAGCTTACTAGCTGGAGTTTGCATCCTGTGTGTGGTAAGGCACATTCTCAAATATTTCCATGTCCAAGAACCCTAACTTTCAGAGTAGCATTGGCATCTGTGTGGAACAATACAGAAGGGCCCTAGAAAATTCTGTTTGTGTACTGTGATTTTCTTCCATTAATGAGGAAAAAGTAGAAAAACTTTTTAATTAAAAACATTTGATGATCTGAACATGACTGGCAGCATGCCCAGATGGCCAAGAAGGTCAATAGCATCCTGGCTTGTATCAGAAACAGTGTGGCCAGCAGGACTAGGGAGGTGATGGTCCAACTGTATTTGGGGGGCACTGGTTTGGCCACACTTTTAATACTGTCTTCAGTTTTGGGTCCCTTCCTACAAGAAGGATGTTGAGGTCCTGGAGCGGGTCCCCAGAAGAGCAATGAAGCTGGTGAAGAGTCTAGAGAACAAGACTTATGAGTAACAGCTAAGGAAATGCATTGTTTATCCTGGAGAAAAGGAGGCTTAGGGGAGACCTTATCACTCTCTATATTTACCTGAAAAGAGGTTGTAGTCAGGTGGGTGATAGTGTTTTCTCACAAGTAACAAGTGATCAGACAAGAGAAAACAGCCTCAGGTTGTGCCAGGACAGTTTTAGGTTGGATATTAGTTAAAATTCCTTCCTTAAAAGGGTTGCCAAGCATTGGAACAGGATGCCCAGAGAAGTGGTTGAATCACCATCCCTGGAGGTATTGAAAAGATGTGTAGATGTAGCACTTAGGGACATAGTTTAGAGGTGACCTGGCAGCGCTGGGTTAACAGTTGGACTCAATGATCTTAAAGGTCTTTTCCAACACAAGCGATTCTATGATTTTATGATTTGTTTGCTTATGATGAACTAAAGATGGCATATCTACAATTAGATACTTTAGATTATTTTAGATTAAAAAGTACAAACTGTTGCTGTATCCACTGGCACAGGAAAGATATATAATTTATCTAAATATTGCACTATTTTGAGGAAATATGTATTAAAATTATAGTAGTCAAAACTGTAAATTGGAAAAACATATATAATTCAGATTTCAATGTTAATTAGCCTGAAAGACATATATAAGTTTGTGAGAAAAATTTAATATATTAATCAGATGGTATTTGACTACACTGACTTTCTGCTTCAGATAGTGACTTTTACTTTCATCTCTTCATCAGTTGTCAATCTTGACTTTACAATGAGGTTACATAAATGAGATGGAAAACCAGACCTACTCAGAGTAAGAGTACTGGATGTATTGACAAACTCATCAATAGTGTGAGTGCTCTGATATTTCACAATGTTCATGTAATGAGAGGAAAATTAAAAACAGTGAAATAACAATTAGAAATTTAAGGAAAAACATTGATCCTCACTTCTTTAATCTGCCATCAGGCAAGCTAATGTTAGTGAGCCAAGAGTGTTTGTCAGGATAAAAATAGGTACAGACTAAAAATTTTATTGATCGTAGGATTTGTAAAAAGAGAAAACCAATCAAGGAATTCTGAATAATCAGCTAATACAAATGTTATTTCACTTCATTTTATAATTGCTAACTTGCTCCCATTGCTGAGATTTGGTCTCACTGAAGGGCCTAAACTAAATGGAAATACTGTGCAGAGCTGTCCTTCATCTTTAATAGTTTTCGTTTGTATGGTCTTCAAAGCAGGGAGCTTCATGTCTTTTTCCTTCCAGGAAACTCATTTGGTGCAAAGATCTGGGAGATCTTCATTCCTCACCCACACTTCTGTGTCCTGGTTAATTTTCTCACAATTTCTACGCTGGCCAAAAATTGTGTGAGGTCATCTTGGTGATAATGTGCCCCATTAAAGATACAAGGAGAATTCCTTTAATTTCCTGTGAAACTGTGGCCTGGTTATTGGGAACAAAACAGAGTACCTGAGTCTGGAACTTGTTACCCATGTGCTTGTTCAGAAGGGAGGCTGGGTAAGCTCAGAAGTTTCTAGAAATTGTTTTTCACTCTCAGCAGGCCTGTATTTCAGTACAGAAGCAACCTACCTTCTCTAGAAACTGCTAAAGAAGGGAAAAGAGAAGGAAGGAGTTAGGAAGGGAGAAAAGAAAGAAGGAAAGATCTGAAAAGGAAAAGGTGCTACTAGCACCACCTTTCTATGGGCAGTGACTAAGGAAAAGAGAAAGACAAAACTTAAAGAAAGAAAAGAAGAATGGAACCTAAACATGAGAAACCAAGATATGTACAAAAAAGGAAATGATGAAAGGGTAGGAGATAAAAGTAAAAAGGATGTGGTGCTGAAAAAATTCAGACTCCAAAAAATGTAATCAGTGAACTTAATTTTCAAGTCATGCAATTTACTAGAACTTGTATGAGGCAAGCAAACTGCAGCACCTTGGAGTTATCATCATGACACATAGTTTGCTGTAAGCACAATACTGATGTGAGTGGATGAGGTGATAGAAAAGACTGCCTCCAATGTTTCTTCTCATGGTTTCTTAAAGACTTTGAGAGCATTTCAAGAAAACAGAATGACCATAACTACATTATTGTTTGATGAGTCTAATTAATGAGATAGGCATTTCAGGCAAGAGGTGTCACTCAGTCCCTCCACATGTGGCTGCATGCTGTGTGGTGCTGTGGGGTTGGAGATGGGCTTCAGGTCCTGCCCAGGAGGTTTCATACACAACGGCCATGGCAAAGCCTGTGGTGACCAGTTGATGGGGGGATGCAGACACTGCAGTGTCTGTAAGAGTCTCTGAGGAAAAGAAACCTTAAATAATGAGGTAGTTTCTTTATATTTCATTTACTGTTTTTATTAGTGCAATTGTTTTCCTTGAATCCAGGAAAGGCTTCCTGTTATCATACAGCAAGGTAGCAGTGGGGCAAAGACAGATGCAGAATTGCTTTGAGGGGGAACATACCCCATCCTGTCCAAGGTCAGAGATAGGGCAGGGGAACATACCTCTTCTCTTTTTGTGGGCTTCGGTTCAGGGACTGAAGAGGAATTAAATTCTTCCACCCCTCCATCAGAGATCATTACCTGTCCGACATCCCAATAAAGCAGTTTGTTCTTTACGGTGAGCTAAATGTGAAGTTATGAAGACATTCACAAGTACAGTTTTCCTCCTCAACTGATAATGGCATTTGAGTGTTACCAGAAAGTGAGATAATGGGTGATTAAAAATGGGTATAATTTAGTTTTTAAACATCCTTCTCATCACAATTTGCAGTCTGTGTTTGGGTATTAGTCAAGTTTAATCATATGATGAGGAAATATTTTTAACTCAGAGGAAAGGAAATTCTAGGGAGGATTTTTCAAAAAAAGAGATGTGAATGTATTTGCTTTATTTTAGTGATTGCCTAAACAAGACCAGATTCACTGATGCCATAACTCTTGCTATATAAAGAGGATGGGCTAACTCTAGCTTATGACAGTGACTTGATACTTTCCTTAAAGGGATGTTCATACAGAGATTATGAACATGATGTGTCAGTCACGGAGTAACATCTGCCATTAGCATCAGGTTGGCAAGAGCTCAAAATATATGATTAGAATGGTCACTCTTGACCTTAAAAATACAAAGGTATAATACTGTTTTCTGTATTCATATCTGGCACAGTAGCTTCTGAGTTCTGGTCCTCTAAAATACCAGAAACTAGGTACCTTTTCCAGTTCTATTTATCACCTGTGAAGAAGTGTGTTTACTAACCCCTCTGTAGTACACCTTGAGATCACAAATAACTTCGTACAGTGTATGTAGTCAGCCTTAAATTACACTTACAGTCAAACTAAAATAATTTTTTCATTAATACAGGAGGGCACAGCTGTGTAAAAGCACATTGCAATTTATGAAGAAAGCACTTGGGAGAGAAAATTTATACTGTAAATGGCCAGTGCTACTTTCCCATTCTGTATATCTTGAGGAGTATGTTTATTCTCTGGTAATGCCAGCTAAATAAGCAGATTTAGTAGTTAATTAAGATACTATTAAATATATTAATATGGCTGCCATAACCTGAAGTTGTAACAGAATAAATGGAAGATAGAAAATCTTGGTTGAAAATCTAACATTAAAACTTCTAGGTCTAATACTTCAGTGTTAAATAGCCTGTGCTCTCTTTTGTTGTAGATTAAATAAAGACTGATACCACATCTGAATAGTAACAATTTATACTCATTTTTATGAGGTAGTGTTTTTAGTAATCCAGCCCTAATTTACAATGTATTCAGAGTATTTTATGAATATAGCTTTAATTTCTACATGGTTGAATCATGTTCAAATTTGTTTCAAATAATGAAGCATTGCCAGAGTCCCATCTGTCATAGTAACCACAAACCAGTATAAGAGCTATATAAAGTGGGCATTTAAATAGTGGAATACAGAATAACAAAACTGCAGAAATGGTATTAAAAATACTTCAAATATAGGAAAATTATTTTTAATACAAAATGAGTGGTTTTTATTTTCTTATTTTCATTACATTTTCTGGCAGATTATAAGAACAAAAATGAATCATCCAGGGCTCCTTTCATATATCTGAGCACACCAGTTGATTTTTGTAGTAATACTAAGTTAAGAACAAACTGCAAGTATTTTAAAGGAACATTTTCCTAATCTTCAAATTAGCTCAGATCACTGAAAATGTTACCATGAACTTGTTGTTATTGGCAGTTATGTATAGACTATTGGTAAACATTTGAACAAGAAAAAAGATGTTTGGGCAGCTCACAGAAGACAAGAGGCAGACTTTTCTCAAAACAACCTTAACCCAGGTTCCATTTTAATCCCTGCTGGGCCATTGAGAAGACTTGCACAGACAGTTATGTTCAGCTGTGGGTATGTGTGAAGGAGTGTATCTGGTAAAGCATGGGATGTGTCAGGTGTATGCTACTGCTTTCCCCCATTCCTGCTGCAGGGGACAGTCAGGCCAAGTCTGATACTAGATTCTGTATAAAACTGTGTCATTCTGTCATTCTCTTCTTTCAGGAATTCATTATTGCATTTAATATACTTTATTTTACAGCCAAGACAAACAAGCATCTTAGGCACAGTTATCACACTTCAAAACACAGAATGACCTCTGCAGCTACTAATGTTTCACTCTTAGAAGTTGGGACATTATATATATGCATGTTTAGTTTTCCCTTTTTTCTTTCTTTTTTCTTTTTTAATAACTATTTATGCCATTATTTTCAGATGTGACTAAAATAAAATGGAAGCATTTTAAAATTAAGTAAAAGTAGTCTAAACAGTTTATGTCCAGTGAAGGACTGCAGAACATGTGATGGTATGAGTGTATGCTTCTATGTATGTAGGGAGCACTTCTTTCTCCACATTGTCCTTTCTATGAGAAGAGGATTTGTAAATACAGTTCCCTCTTTTCTTTGTACAAGAGAGGATTAATTTCTTGCTCCAACCCAGTCAAATGGGGAGTCTCATTTTCTTAGGCTCCCAGCCACTGTCTCAGACATGTGCAAGCTTTTAGCAGAGGTTCATCTAACCCTAAGCAACCAATGCTGCTGGTGGTGTTTTGAGAAGTCTTTTGCTGCTGTGCCGCATGCTGTCCTCCTCCTCCACTTCAGTAAGTTTCCTAGGCTTTTTTTCTCAGAAATGGCAGAACTGTTTTCCTTGAACCTTCAATAATAAGGAAAAGCAAATCCAGTGCCTTTTTCTGGAAGGCCTCTGTACTGAAAAAAATGACAATGAAAATACTAATGTTCCAAGGTTTACCACTCCTAAGCATGTAATGTAATGTTTCAATTAACGTTTTCAGTATAAAAAAAGACATTGAGGTGCTGGAGTGAGTTCAGAGAAAGACTTCTAAGCTGGTAACTGTCTGGAGAAAATGTCTTATGAGGAGTGCCTGAAGCACCTGGGGTTGTTTAGTCTGGAGAGGAAGAGGATTAGGGGAGACTTTATTGCTTTCTGCAACTACCCAAAGAGAGGTTGTGATGAAGTGGGTGTTAGTCACTTCTCCTGGGTGACTAGTGGTAGGACGAGAGGAAATGGACTTAAGTTGCCCCAGGAGAAGTTTAGGTTAGATGTTAGGAAAAACTATTTTGCCAAGAGACTGGTTGGGCATTGGATCAGTCTGCCCAGGGAGGGAGTGGGGTTGTCATCCCTACAGGTGTTCAAAAACATCTAGATATGGCACTTGAGGACATGGTTTAGTGGTCCTGATAATATTTAGTAGGTGGTTGGACTTGATGATCTTGAAGGTCATTTCCAACATTAATAATTCTGTGATTCTATTCTATGATGAGGTACCAGCAAACTGGAGCTACAGGCAAATATATAAAGCAACTTCTACACCTTTGTGAAATATTTAAGTATGTTTGAAATGAAATTATCATAATAAAGAACTTTTATTTTGCTTTTTCAAGTGTAAAGGGTCTTTTAATTTCAAATCAAATGCAGATTGTTTCTTGTATCACTGTAAAATAAAAAAAAATTAAATATGGTCAAACCCATAGACCTTATCTTGTTCTTAGAGTATCTTCTCTACTTCCCTTTCACCTCTTTGTACAAAACTTCACACTTTAAGTGGATTTAATTCTGGAAAGTTATCAACTTTATTGCATAATTGGGAGAGATGTTTCTCTAAATGTCAGGTATTATCAGAGCACAGCACATTTAGAAGAACTTGGGCTGTATAACCCCAAGGTTATATGTATTTAAATCTGACTTCATCATATTTTATACAAGATGGAACATACCTATCTAAAAAGGTCTGTGATTTTTTTTTTTTTTTCCCTCCCATTAGTTGCCATGCTTTCAAATCCCTACAAAACAATCAAAAGCAGAGCCATGAGGGCCAGAGCTGCACAAAGCAACAATGTATTGAGGTTGTATGTGTTTACTTAACAGTGGATACAATGCTGTTATTCATTATGCCAAAAAACACCTCTTCAAGAGCAGATTAATTTCTTCTCTGCTAAGGACTACCCAAGATTTAGTTATTTCTTAATATAAAGTCTTCCCATTTATTATAAGTTGCCGTGCTTGAAAGTATATTTGCACAGAAAGATGTCCCTATGAGTCCAGTTTAGAATTACTTGTCTCTTTGAACTGTTCCTGAAGTGACTCATGAAGGTCTCCTGAGGTTGGCTTTGAAAGCAAGGAGACCTAAATGCAAAACAGGCTGGAGGAGGAAAATCTGAACCACATCCCTGGTGTTCATCATTACATGAGCTGGTTATGCTTGTGGTCCCCAGATGAAGACCCTGCTCTACGCTCTCTCTCTTGCTGCAGCTGATTGTGAATCACAGCAGGAGCCTTTAAAGTCCTTGTCCCGTTGGGTGCATGAGCAGTGGTCTCTGTGGCAGGCCTTTCTCTGGTAGCATATCTTCAGATCACGGTAGGCAGTGAGAGAGTGTCTACTGGAGGCAGGGAGCAGACACCCCTTCCTGGGTACCCCGGCACTTATGGTACCTGGCAGGTATGGCACCACAGCTGCCGCTTTCTTGAGCAGCATTTGAAAGGACAGTGGTGATTGCTGGGACGTGTGAACGTGCAGTGAATAGGGGTCTGACTATGTTCAATAGATAAGAGCAAAGAGTTCATCTTCTTGGGGATATCAACTGTATTTTATGTGTGATAGCAGAGCAATTTAGCACCTGTTTCAAAACTGTAATTTTTTATTTTTTTTTCTGTGTGTGAAAAATCTTAATGTGAAAGGACACCTCTAGGAGTAGTCAATAACTGAGTTTCTTCCAGTGATTCTTTTTCCTCCAGGGCTGCACTATTGGGTTGCAGCCAAAATTTTGCCTATGATCCACTTTACAAACCTAAGTTCAATTTTACATCTGGCTCTTAAACGACACTGAAAGATGCATCTTGTATTCACATAGGGTTCCAGATAAATTTAATAAAAAACTTTCCACATGATGCAGTCACATATTTAATTCCCATCTGAATCTTGATGCAAGGGTGAGAACAGAGCTACAGCATGTGCAGCACAGTTGCTATAAGCTGCGTGACTGGCCTGTAGTTGTAGAACAATGGGTGATTCTTTTTCTCCCCTTGTTCTTTTCTCTGCAGTTTACTGGAGCAGTAGCTAGAAATCTGGCTGTCTCCTGTTTTCATATATCATCTCCTTTGTTTGTTCTTGCGTGAGTCTTGATGTAAGTCTGGAGAAAATATATGACTCAAAGAAAGAAACAAATGCCTTATGCTGAACTTTGTACAGAAATACAATGATGGGAGCAAGTAGAGAACATCAGTCAAATACCATAGCCAGGGATGTGAAAGCTATTTATGAATTGCACTGCAGATGATGGTCCTCTGGGCAGTATAGAGGACGCTTAGAAGAGCACCCCAGCTCCCCACTTGGCACCATGGCTGGCTGTCCCACAATGCACATTGAAAGTATAAGAGAAAACAAGGAAGATGTTCATCCAGGTTTTGTGTCAGTGTGTAGTTATGGCATGGCCAGGATATACAGGACCTGTCATCTGGGAAGTGCTCCTGGGGTGACTGAGGGAAGGTAAACAGTCATTAGGAAGTACTTCAACAACAATGGAACAACAATGGAACAAAAAATGAGGAAAAAGTCAATCTGTATCTTAGGGAGAGAAGAAACTGCTAATAACAGTGAAGGACAAAGGTTGTTTCTTTTGCTCCAGTGTTCAAAAGCAAGGTTAGCTATCATCTGATGGTTAATGCATTTTAGTCAGCAACAAATGGGCAAGAATTCAGCTTAAGATAGTGAAATAAAAGGTTAGAATTTCTCTCCTAGCCCTGATAAAAATTGCTGTAGGGAAATAGCTGAGAGAATGCAATTATGATAATTTGCTATATGTGAGGACATATGGAAGATAATGAAGATCTGCAGAACTGAAAAGGTCAAAAAGTGGTATTCCCCCAAAAGAGACCAAACAGGAGATTCTGGGGAATTTTGGTAGATAAACAGAGCAAGATTGATTTTTTTGAGGAGGATTTAAACTGCTTGAAAGTGCCTTAACAAGGCATTAGGTAACTGCCAACAATGTTCTGTAAAGTTCAAATTATAACAAATCGGTCTAATTTCTCTTTGTAGTTGTACAAAAAGCCTGGTAAGTAGATATGGAGTGGCCATGGCATTGCTGTCAGGGAGATGAGGAAATACGGTCTAAAATGGGACCACCGTAAGTGAAAGCAGATTGAAGTTCTGTGCTTGGAGAGAATGCTGGCAAATAAATGGTTCGCTGTCAAAAAAGATGGATTTATGGTTCATAGGGCTCTGGTCAGCAACCAGTGATATTCAACATCTTCCTTAATGGTTTGGATAATAGAACAGGGAGTAATTTTTTTTAAATTTTCAGGTTATCTCAAGCTGGGTTACTGACAGCCTCGGGGACAAGGTTGGAATTGGAACGCTTTATGAGCAAATTGGAGAAGTGATTTGAATATGCAGGTTAGAATTCAATAGCTACAAAGGCAAGCTTTTACACTTAGCTTGGAATAAATCTAGTAAACAAATACAGAATAGGGAGTGTGTTATAGACAGCAGCATTGTAGACAGAAGATATCAGGATATGGGGCAGGTCATAGTTAGAAACTAAAATAAATTTTTTAGCAAGCTTGTGGAATTTCCACCCTGGTTAAACCAGTATCTTCTGTATGCTTTAGGGGCAGCTCAGTCTGTCATGAGGTGAGTCTATGGCTGGTTCTCGGTCAGATTTTTCTGTCTCTTTTTTTTGCATTAAGCATTGATATTTGGGATACTTAATCTCATACTGCTTAGTATTACAGTCTCCTATTCACTCTGAGTGCAGAGGATCATCCAATAACAGAGAAAGTCTATTTATGCACAACTTTGGGACTTAACAAATTCCCTTTTCCTATTGATTGCAAAACCTGTTTAAGTTGCATAAAGTATGATCAGAATGTTGATCAGCTCTCCTGCATTATGAAACAGGGTTGTAAGATTCCAATTTCTTTACTACACCTAGCTCTCTTCTTTCAGGAGCATATTAGAGAAATGTGTATTAAGCCAAATCTGATAAAGCATGGAGAAGAAATACATCGTGATTGTGAAAAATAGGTAAATAGGGAAAAAAAAAGAATTGACAGATGAAGCAATTTAGCATATCATGAACTAAGCACTATTTGCCTTCAGGTATACATGGAAAACTGAATTTAAAGCTAATATTCTGTAATGACAATTCTTAACTTTATGTATAACTGCCCTACTGAAAAGTAACATAATTTGCTACGTTGATAGGACTTTTGCATTTGTGAATTATAATTTGGCTTTCATTGGCTCTTATTCTTTATTATGAGCAAATATTTAGTTAAAGTAAAATGAATTTGCATGTGAAAAGTCCACTGAAGAGTGTCAAGTTCCAGGCTTTTTTTTTAAGAAAAAATTTTTTTTTCAAAGAAGGGGTTTTTTGTCAAGTTTTTGGTTGGTTGGTTTTTTTTGGTCAGGTTTGCACACAGAATTAATTGCATGCTAAGGAATAATCTGTCAGTGTTAGTTAGTAACAACTTGTAACTTACTGCTACAATGCACTCTACACTCAAACTACTTTATTTCTTAAAATGTATTTATGGAATATAATGCAACACTTTACTGTGTGATAAAAATCTTTGAGAACTTGATAGAGAAGTAAATGTGTTATTGTTAGTATGGAATAAAATGGATAGCCTTACTAGATACAGTGTCTCTGTGCAAAGCATTACAATGTCTGTATCTCCTCTTTGTATTTCAGATTTACAGTCACCAGAAGGGTAATAGCTTGAGAAGTTCTGTCGTCAGATTAGCTGCAGTGGCCACAATGGGAAGACTAGAGAGTTTTAGTGTTACATTTTACAGCTAATGGTGGTCTAATAGAGAATCATTCAGGTAGGAGCTATGCCAGAAATGTTAATGGAAATTTAACAAGGTCTGCTTAGGAATACTTGAAAATGCAGGTTCTCCTAGATAAAAATAGTAAGAGGCTACTGAGTATGAGTCCTGTTAGATCAGCTCTACCAGAATAATACATATGTAAAGAAAGCAGTCCTCTGTAGGAAGCCACATCAGTTAATAACTGGCACAGATGATGAGACAGTTAAAATTTCTTCTATCAAAGCAGATCATTAGCTGCCTGACTAACTTTACCTGCTTCCTAAGTACAGATAGAGAAGTGTCTTTTAACAGAAAGAACACAGTAGCGTATAGTTATAGGTATCTTAGCTGTCAGGTACCACTGACCTACTTTGGAAAAAAAAAAAAAAAGAAAAAAGTGAGAAGAAAGGCATATCTAATAAAGTTCCTAATAGACTCATATATTCCTAACCCACTAATGAATATGCGATTAATCATATAGCATGCATCCATATATAAACCAGCAGTAGGCTACAGAGACCTCTGTGTCTCCTGTATTACATTGATAGTTCTGTGCTTGTAGGGCACACTGTTCTTAGCGATTAATATTCTTTAATATCTGTAGAGAGAAGGAATGATCAGTTTATTCATACGTGCTAATTCTTAGGGTCACATTTAATGTCATACCTAAAGCATTTATATGTAATCCATATATGTGTGTGCTCATTTAGTGTTATCTGAAACAGGAATGATGAGTAGTAAGGTCACTCCACAGACCCTTAGGAAACATTTATTGGTTTAGTGGCTAGCTGGGATCTACCCATGAAATAGACGCCTGAAATGGCTCTCTATGTTCCTGAGGATAGCTGTGTTCTGTACCACTGAGGACCATGAAATTTTGTTATTGAATGTAATCAGAGAAGATTCAAACTTTGAGAGAGTGCTGAACCAGTTACATCACTCAGTCTCAAACCACAGAACCAGATGGATAATAAATCTGCATGAGGGTAGGTTTACTATGAATCTTATCCCTTCTTCTTGTCATGTACAGAGCTTTGATGCTTGTATTAATCTGACACATGGTTCTTATCTTTGAAAGAAGCCTGTATCATCATATGTGTTTCTTTATATGTTTTTTAAATCTCGGCATCCATATTGAATGTGTAGATCTTATCAGTAAAATATGATTAAAGGGAGTTGTAAGAGTCATTCAAGCTGCTGCACCATTATTAGTAACAGGGGTTCTGTAATGACTTTTCTAAATTGACAGTAAATTTCTGTAAGGGAAGAGAAGCTTTCAGGGAACTTGATGGTCAAGATACAGATGAAAAAGAAACGGCTATTCTCCCTATTGAATATGTATGTGACTTATTGTCTATCTCTTAGCACAAATAAATCATATTAAAAAAAAAAAACAAAACAGAAGACAAAAGCAAATATTTTCTAAGAGGATATAGATGCTCAAAATGGACATAGCTCAGTAAAGTCCAGAGTTAAAAACAGTACAGCAACTGAGAATTGAGCCAGTGGATTACAATAAAATAGCCACTGCTTTCTTTGAAATCGAAGAAGCTTACTTTGATTAAAGTCCCATTATTATTTTTAAAAGGACACAAATGTGAATTTTACTAGGTAGTTCCTCATCTTAAAGGTGCTTAAACATTTTTATAACCCCCACTACTGAAATTAAAAAAAGGATTGATCTGTTTTTACTCATTATGTACATAATCACTTTAGGCTTAATCATTTAATTCTGCCCATTGAATTACAAGTAAGATGAATTAAATGTCAAATAAGTGGTTGCATTGTGGAATTTGCTCCACTTAAGTATATGAGAGGAATATAAGCACTTTACAGCAGGTATTTGATGTAAAATCACTTAGATTCCTTTGTTTTGATTATGACAGCTTTAGTGCATGTGGAAAGGGTAAGAGTAACAATTTCTAAGGACTTAACATGTGAGATTTGCAGAGGTATTTGAATGCCTAAAGGTGTAGATAAGCACCAAAGATGATCCTTAAGAATCATGCTAGAGGTATGCATCTCATTGACTTCTTAACATCTCATTGACTTCATCTGACACCTTAATATATCCATCTTTACAAAGTTTAGAATTCTATTCCCCATTTAAATTTTATGCAGAAGAAGCAAGTAACTGAAAATCTCCAGTTGCCACTTGTTTATATATATGTGCGTGAATGACTGAGCATATATGCCAATTTAATGGTATTGTATATTTAAATTCACTAATTGTTTCTGGATACAAATCACACAATAATGAACTAGGCAAAGTTTACAGAGATCAATAAAATGGTTTCATCAGATGTATAAATTACCTGTAGCCATGTCTTTTCAGATACTTTCATATCACAGACTGGAGTAGTTAACAGGATCAGGAATTAAACTATTTTTGTCAGTACTTAGATTTGAAAGGATAGGCTTCTGCAACAGAGGATTTCTTCTGTTAAGAATATTTTCCTTTCAGTTTTTCTTTGTCAGGTCTGCCAAAATCGTAATTTAGATTTATTTTTTTTTCTTCAGAATATAACCTGAAATATTTATGTTGGATTTCACTAACATACTTGAATTTGGTTCTCACAGAGTGGCTGTTGAGCTTGTTAGTCTTTGCTATAGCAAACCCCACCAGAACCTTGTTTCTTGAACTATATTCCCTTTCTATTATGGGTGGCAGAGAATTTATGTACAATGTAACATTTATGATTATATAAGTTTCACCAAATATTCACAGTGCCTACGTAAAGTTCATTGCTAGAGCTCTTCTGAAAAAATAGTTTTGGTCACTAGGGCAGAGGCTCTCAAAAGAAAAAAGTCCTTCTGAAGATCCCATTCATAATCATGTCCAATTCAGTATATACAATGATACGTATATTTAAAATTAAGCATGCTTAGCAGAAAAACACTGTAAAAAAAAAAGTTTTGTGTAATAAACCATAGAAAGATACAGTTTGTTTATAAAACTTTTTAAAAATGATTTAGCTGCAATCAATAGCTTTCTCACAGACATTTTGGTATCAGAATAGAAGCTCAGAAAATGTGTCAGAAGGTTTTGAAAATTCACTTGTAGTCCATGGAGTGGCATTAAAAGAGCAACTCCAGCTGTGTCCTTAACTTGGTGTAGTGAAGATGGAAATGTTTATTCTATTTATGACAAAATATGTATTGTTATTGATACTTGCTTAGCTGCTGACTGATGTGAATGATCTGGAACACACTTACTGCAGCTTTTCTCAGAGATTATTAGAAAAATATTTTAGAAGTGTAATCACTGGTGCAGCTTTGTACTTGATAGCAACCTGAGGTTGCATCTCATAGTAAAAGATGCCTTACAAAAGCTTGAAGCCAGTAACTGTTCATTGTCCACTTGCCTAGCAACCACCATGTAATGCAGTGCATTCAGAAGCATGATGCACTACCTTGTAAATCCTTTGCAGAGATTATCAGAACAGGGCTTTGATTAAATACTTGGAACTGATGGAAATAGGGAAATGAGTGAGTTGGCAGATGGGGAAATCTATAACTACAGTCAACAAAGTTTTGAAATGTTGAAAGACAGGGAGGAAAGATCTACCATCACAACAAAATTCATTCCTAGGGAAGCCATATTAATACAAGCAATACCGTCTGTACTGTCAATTATGCAGAAATGTTCATGACCTCTACTTTTGATATGTTTGATACCTACCACCATAGATGAATTAAAAAATGTAGACATTTTTTCTATTCTGCTGAATACATTCTTGAATTTGAACTTGCCTTTCTGTGCTTTGACAAGGCAGTAGCTGAAGATGATGAATAGTGTAGTTGCCAGTGCCCTTTTAAATGTCTTAGGAAAAGCACAGTGTCAAGCAGGAAGCAAACTGTACTGCATTTTATCAGATATATTAACACAAGAGGAAACAAAGCTATGTTGTATGGAGTTAATGGAAGGAAGGTGTGTGGCAGTAATGAAGAAATTTTGCCAGTACTTCTAGCTATGTATACCATTAATGGTGATCTCATGTTAGAATACAAACTGCCCCCTCCCCCCCAAACCAACCCAACAAAC
>JANIJG010018203.1:0-20988 GCA_024611175.1 Megaceryle torquata | reverse complement strand
CAAAAAAAATGTGTTAAGAACAGTCTACAAAGGAGAAGGTTGACAACAGATTTAAAATAAAAATAAATAATAAGATAAATAATAAGATAAATAATAAAATAAATAAAATATCCACAACCCACCACCACTTTACTAGTAACTTCCCCAAAGAATGAAAAACCTAGAGGAATAAGGCAGTGAAGTGTCAAGCTAGTTCCTTTATTGCTGGAATCTGGAATTTGCTACTACTTCATTGAAATGGGGACAAGTAACCTTCATGGAAAATCTATGTCTTTCTAGTAATACAGAATGATTTAGCCTGCAGCAAAAGGGTCAGCCTGACCCAGGTCATCGCTTAAAAATTGTGAAGTCTGAGGTTCCTTGCACTAGAAACAGCATTGCAACAACGTAATTCAGTTGGCCCTGTGAGCGCATATAAATGGGGATGGTTGGCACTGCTTTGGCTTTTAAGAAGTAATACGTAATCCTGTAAATGAAAACTTTGTTCCTTTGCAAATGCCCAAACCCAAAAAAGGTCTGTGTGTTTTTCAAACATTTTAACCATCCTGTGTCACAATTCTCTTTTTGTAGCTCATTGTATGGCAAGAGGTATCTCCTATCTACATTATGCATGAGGAACCCATCCTAAGGTTTTCATACGAGGCATTGGCTGCATTCCTGGCTCCTTGATCAAAGAAAAATTGGCTGACTGTCTCTTCTCTGACTAGGCCAACAGGTCAGTCAGGAAAGCAGATAAATCTGCTGGCATTTGCATCTCTCATCAGTGTTGAAAGGAGGAATGTTGAATAAGTGGATTCCTGCAAAATGAGAGTTAGCAGTTACTTTGGTACAGATAGAATGAAAGATCTTTTAAAATACATGCATAGACAGAGTTGAAATACCTTGAAGTAGATGGCAAAGACTAGACCTTTATGTAACTGTCCCAGAGAAATATTTTAAGCATATCTTTGCAAAGCTGTCTTTGTTGCACATCATGCTTTAAACCAAGCTTCAGTTTCATGCTCTGAGGAACACTGATAGTGTGACAGACCTAACAGATCAAATGGTTGGGTCCTCGTTTTAGAGAAATATTAATATGTGCCCCTTTATTGTCCAATTTTTATGCTCCTTTTAAGTAAGGACAAATCTTTTTTGGTATTTGAGCATGAAAGGGGTTATCCTGGGGTCTTAGGCAATATATTAATGTTTCAGTGAAGGCAGTCAACGACCTGTACAAATTTAACCTTTTTAATTCTATTTATTGTCTGCAAATATAGCACCAGATTAGATGTTTCCTGGAGAGACTAGTTTGGTGTGAGGTATGCATCACTTTATTATAGCTTCTTTGAGATCACTATGAAGTAGTCCCTTGTACTAAATGAATAGCTCTCTTATCATGACCTTTTAATCGCTCCATCATGAAGAGGTCTTTTATTTGCCACAAGAGTCTACTTCATGCTACCCCTGTCAAAGGAACTATAATATCATAAAACAGCCACAACAGAGACTAAGACAGAAATATGGTACAATAAGAGAAAATGAGTGAAGGCAGGCCTAGTTGACTACAAGCAGCATCATGGCTTGCTAATGGGAAGTGCTGGAGTGGGTAACTGTGAGCTCAATTGTTAGAAACCTCATAGAGAGGTGATACTTTGCTCAGTATTGTTACAAGGTAGTGGAACAGAAGGAGAACAATACAAGGCAGCTAGCAGGACCAGCAGCACCAAAGAAAATGGAGATAAGGGAGATGAACAGGGCATGACCAAAAAGAAAGTTTAAAACTGAAGATGAAATTTAGCCATAGTGATACTTGTAGAATTTACTCTTCTGGACAAGATTTTCTTTTCATGCTGTCTTAACTTACATACAGTTTATTAAAGATACTGGAGTTCACATTCCAGTGCAGAACTGATGTTAGAAGGAGACAAATATAAAAGGCAGTTTTTGAATCATTTGAAGAGTTTACAGAGGGCTTCTAGAGAATGGTTTGGGATGTTCACTGCCCCAGTCACAAAGGTTTGATTGCAGTACAAGAGCCACATGGATTTCAAAAGTAGTTGGGAAACCTGTTCAACCTACAGGTAGATAAATACTCAAAGACAGTAATTTTCTCACAAAAGCTCTCTAAAGACTAAATAAGGAAGTGAATTCTATTTAAAAAAAAAAAAAAAACCAAAACAAAACAAACAACAACAACAAAAACAAACAAACAAACAAACAAACAAAAAAACCCAGATAAACCATACCTGGTAGCATATAAATAATTCCCTGGATAGCCTAGTAGAAAGAGATACCATTAAAGGTATTTTGGTATCACTGTGGGAGACTCCAGAGAAGAGAATATGACTTACAGCAAACACCCACTGCATTCCTACTTTTCCATGTGGTACATCCACACTAAGCAATTAGGGATGATGGTAGGCAAGACAGTGAAAGGCAGGAGGTTTATGTGTTCACGTACTAAACTGTCAGATTCCTGAGAAATCTGTTTGCCATTTTCATTTAGGTCTTCTACCCTTCAAAAGAGGAAGGCTCTAAATGACAGTCTGCTCTGCAGAAATTTTCTTCACCCGTCCCAAGAGCCTATGTTTTCCAACCACCATGTCCACACATTGCAGATCTTACTGCTTTCCCTCCCTGCTGCCTGTTTGCTTTTGATCTGATTCTCTTCATTTTCATCCCCTTAAGGGACTTAGTTCTGGTTTCTTCTGAGCTTGTTCTGTTATTTTATTATTTCTCTGTTTTCCTATCCTGATATTTTTAGCAGTGTCTTTTTGTTTTCCTTCTTCTATCTTGCATGCTTGCTGCTTTACCCATCTGCTTCCCCCAGCCCCGTTTTCTTTTCCATATTCCCTTTGCATTTCTTCAGACCCACAGGCCATTTATCTCATTGCTTGTCCTTTCTCCAGCTCCCCAGGGTCTTTTCATCTCCTTATGTCATTTGTAAGTAAGCAGCAGAGGAGCATCGAGTATCTGCTTTCTTACTGCTACCTGAGTCAGTTTGTCTAGAGAAGCAAAAGTGACATAGAGACTGTAGTCTTGTCTTCAAAATTGTCCCATTGTATACCTTGATTTTCTTTTGTATCCTCATCATTTCAGGGCATCATCAGTTCAGTTTTATGCTCAGAACCTGGACATTTCATTTTACATGGAAAGTGATTTTAGAAAATATTTTATCAACAATTTTTTTTTTACCCATTTCTTTGCACATAATGTTTCACTTGAATCAGCCTATGTACATTTTTGTAAATACCACCAAGTGTAGAATTGTGTCCTTTCAGAACAAGGTGGTATTTTTTCTGCACTTGCCAATTTTCTCTTTAGCAATCTGTTTGAATAAATACAATATGTGACGAACATATTACCTTGAAAGAACTGAGGAGAAAACCAAGTCTTTACTCAATTCCTTCTTCCACAGTATCCCAAAGAACAAACTAAATTAAGCCATCACAGAACACTCTGAAGAAATTTAATGCACCTCTGCCTTCAAGAATCAGTGATTTAAAGCATAGCTTGGTTTCAATTAACAGTTTTCAATATGTGTGGAGATACTCAATCCAAGTTTCTCATAAAGAGGGTGCCTCTCATACAGGATTCGAGTTATACTAGAAGGACCACCCTGTAGAGAGATCAGACTGTTTAAAGTATCAGGCAGTATTAAAGTACTTATATACATATTTTTCTAAGACAGATTTAGTATTCTCAGCTGCAATAACCAGAAGCAAGCACCCTCAACAGCCTCATATTTCTATGGCGATAAAGTTCTGGTTGTGTTGTCAGAATTGGTATCTTCTGTTTCCCCTTATGCTAGTCCAGATGAAATTGCGCATGCACATTGTGAAGCTGCCTGCAAATTAGTTCAGGAAGAGACAAGTTTCTGTAAATCCTGAAATATTCATAAAATCAAAATGTCAATCATACTGAATATGAGTGTGAGCATACACTTGAGAATGATGTGTATGTACATGTGTATCGATATCAAAAATATGTGTGTTATGCCTGAGGCTTGAGACTTCCCACTTACCACTGTTGCCATCATGAAACAATGATTTCAGTGAAGTCATACCTGGTTTTTAATGCTGAAGGTGAATAAGCCAGAAAAAAATTAATATAAATTTTTGTCGTAAGTCATCTCATACAAGAATCAAGAAACACATTCTATGTGATAGCGTAACTAATAGAATTTCAAATGGCAGTGATATATGAGGCTTTCAGAAGTAGCAATGCAGAACATTCTTTTTTGAATAATTCACTCATCTGAAGTTATTATATATTCAAAAATGATTGAGTTGCATATCCAAATATAGGGTGGTCTATCTCAGCTCTTGATGTAGGAGAAGAAAAAGAAGTTTCCGCAGTTATTCTGAACTGTGGTTCAGATCACATTACTGTTGGTTAGCTGAACTGAGGTTAATTGATTGTGAATTAATTAACATTCTGCAGTGGATGTCTTTTTCTTGACATAATTAATCTTATTGAAAAATTATATGTGGAACAGTTAAAGTTTGAACAGATTTTCTAGAGGTGCTTTTTTGTTTAGGCTTCCTTGGCAGCCTTTTTTCTTATAGATAAATTATGTGTCTAGAAATGTCTCACCTTTATATTTATATTGGTTTGGCAGCATATAGTTGTTATAGCTGGCAATATTTCATACCCGAAAGCATTAATGCAAACCATAAATTATTACCAGTGATATGCAGTGGTTCTTATCAATCATGACAAGTAATTGATGTTGATTGAAACAAATACAGTGCTTTGCAAAGTTCTAACCTTGCCATTTAACTTCAGTGCTCAAATGCATCAAGCTATTTTAGATTAACTCTTTGCAATTAGACACAGAGCTTTCAGAAGCATTTATGCAAAAATATAGAGAGATTTATACAAATTATTGGCAAAAATTACCTCTTATTTTTTGCTTCTAGAATTCATCAGAAATAGGATTCAAAGATGTGTGGAAATGCATCATCTTCATGTTGTAGACTCTTTAGTTGTTTCTTAAGGTTTACTCTGAAACCCATTGAAGAACACATTGGGAATCTTTGTGTATCATACTACTTAAAATTAGAAGCCCCATAAACTTTGTTTCAGGTATTGGAGGTCAGGTAAGATGATCACAGCAGTCCTCTCTAGCTATATGAACTTTGTATTGATGTATCATTAACTGCAGTTTAAAATTTAGGCAGGGTGAAAAGATTTGCGGATTTGCACCAAAATACAGTAATTCATGAAGGAGTTAAATTCTGTGCCTCTCTGTACCCCAGATATAATCCATATGTAATCAGTCAATTAACTCATGTGATTAAATGCTCGCTGAATCTAGGACCAGCAAAGTAACAGCAAAACACTACACCTCCCAAGAACAAACAGTTCCACTTCAGTGAAGAATGGTTTGAACCATTTCTGGTGTCTATCCCTAAGAGACTTGAGCTTTGGTATCAATACAGAGTCTAAGCTTTCGCCATATTAGCTGCTATGGTGTGAAATCAACAGAATTCTAGTCTTTAGCCAATATCATTTTCAGAAGTACACAAAGTCAGTCTGTTATTGATATAGTATGTGTTGTAGTTCAACTCTTCATTTGTAGTATGTGTCATATATGGTAGTTTCATGTATCTGTGTCTTGGAAGTTAATGCTGCAGAGCTCTCTCTTCACTTTTTCTACACTCAAGTAGCAAATTACATGAAACCCGTATATGACCATACCATATTTAGTTGTTTAATCTTCTTTAGAAGCAGTCCCTATGCTGGAGAACACATGGAGTCAGACTGGGCTGAATGTGTGAAATGAATGATTATGGAGTTTTAAGAAAGGGTGGATTTCACCTAATAATATTATTGATAACATTAATTTATTAATTTATTTTGCACATATGTTGCAAAATGAATGCAGGATTGATCCAGCAGTGGTACTTTGCCTTTGGCAGTAGTCATGCTGCCACTAATTTCACCTTACTAACTCCATCATAGGTTTTTACTAATAGGGGTGTCATACATCTCATAATACAAAAGGAAGAAAGGAACATATTTTTATTGTTTTGTGAAAGTTCTGACTCAACACATTAGATACTGATTCTGTTCTCTTTGCACTGCAGTCCTAGCAAAGTCATGTGTCCTAAAGATCATAAAGAATGAAATGAGGAAGAGGAGTTTATGTGAATGTTGATCCATTTCTTTGGGAGAGTGAGAAGTCACTGCTTGGAATCCTGATGGCATAAGGCAAATATTAACACACTGTCACTGTAATTCATTTGCTTTCAGCAGACTACCACAGAGCATGAGATCTGGCCACAAATAATTTGGTGTTCTCCAAATATGTAGCAGAATAAAGAGTATGTATATAATATTAATAATATGCTCAAAGTATTTTCTTATTTTCATTGCTGGAAATCTGAATTAAACTAGTGTACACTGAGCAAAACTGAAAGTAAAATATGACTAGCTAGAGGAGACATATTTTAGATAATAATTTATATCATTTATGTGGCCACTATATATAGACTTGGCATAATTTGTATAGGCTGTGATTTTCTATAGAGTAAATAAAGTAAAAACTTGACTTATTGAAAATTTGTAATACAATTATTTAAGTATGTTTCAGTAACAATTGTCAGATCTCTACCATACAATGTAATATGTTATAAAGGTATACAAACTCCTTTTATTCTTAATTTGTATGTTATCACACTGATTGTAAATACTAATTGTGGTCTGAAAACGCTGTGGCTGGAACAAGGCAGTGTCATGCTTGAGTGTCAAAGCCCTGTATCATGAGCTCATGCACAGCCTGCTCAGCATTGCACTTCACTGTACACCCTGTTAACTGGGGTTAAATCGTGGAGTTAGACGGATCATTGCATTACTCATTCATCAACAGTCTCGTATGTCACTTGCTTTTGATGTGACTATGTCACAAGCATAGTGTATTAATTTGAGTAATCACTTCAAAAGGTCTCAATAACCATCTTGTACATTTATATTTCATTATGTTCCCTTCATATTCTCTCCACTCTGTGTCTGGTACTTGCTTATTATTTGTAGTTCATGGCATGTTCTGCAGGCTCCCATTTTTCTTCCATGACACTATTATCCCAAAGGCAAGAGAGGAAGAGGTACATGTTTGCGTTTGTTTTTCTAAATTGAATTTTTTGAGTCTTTAATGAAGGTTTATTGAAGATTCGATCTTAGAGTTGTAAATGAGGTTCTGTGTGTCATCTTGTGGGTGTACTTCCTTCCATGAATGACAGACGAATGATTGGTTACCTTTTATCTTGGCTTTGTAATTGCTTTACCATGGCAAAGTCCTTTGGTTCAGTTTTGAGCATAAGTAGAGTTTTCAATAATGCTTCAAATGTTTAATTCAATTGTAGAAAAGAGGATGAAGGCAAAATCCTAGTGGCATTGCTGTTCTTCAAGCTGTGTACAGCAGTCAGCAGTTCCCATGTCTGGCACATACCGAGGCAGTTTGAAAACATGCCAAACCATTTCACTAGTGTGTTGTGAAAGATCTTTAAAAGTGAGAAAGGCCATGGATGAATGAAGGAGTGTCCTTGGCAAGATGTATTCCTGTTTATTTCCCTGCTTCAGTGTCTCCTCTGTCTTTGTCTTTGGTTCACATGCATTTTGTGATATATACTATAACACAGGTTATTAATTAGGAAGGATCATTTTTAGTTTTAGGTAGTCCTTTTCACAGCTGGGCTCAGGAATGTTTGTTTCTCAGCAACGTTGTTATGGATGTGATGGCCTGAAGAGATAAATAAGATTGGATTTGTGGGAAGAGGTAATATCTTTCATTAGACCAACTGATGTAGTTGTTAAAAATAGAAAAGCTTTTAGGCACACAAAACCTTTTCCAGGTCATGTTCTCTTAGCTTTTAACTGCCTGATAACTGACTTTTGCCTGTGAAGCAGTAAAAGCAGTTTTTTGATCTTTCTCTTTTTATCAGTAATACTATTTGGGAGGCATTCATATATTACAGCACTTAAAAATTTCCATAGCTAAGGTTGATGATCCTGTTCTTAATTCTGATTAAATGCTTATTCAGAGAATAATAATATAATAATTTTTCATTCAGACAACTAGTCTCAATACAAATACAAATTAATAGATATCTACTGTATCTGCTGGATATTGTATGTGAGATTTATGTGTTTGATTGGTAAATTTTGGAATAACTGAAAGTATTACTGCAGATGCTGAAATTTTCAGTGTATTTCCTATACTGTCATTTGTGATTGTTCTCACTCAGAGGGGTTTTTTTTTTATGCCCTGTAAGAGGTCTTACTTAAACCTCAAAGAAGAATATACAGAGTTTAGCATTGCTGAGAACCAGGGAGATGAGTTTGGAGAATTGGTGTCTGCATGGGTAAAAATGAAAATACAGGGCCATCCATTCATTACCTTTCAAAAAGCTGTACTAGGAAGGTGGCTTCATTATTGCTCTAAATAAATAAAACATGAAAGAATATAATTGATTTTATAATATAGGAAATAGATAAAGGAGGCATCAAGGTGTTTGGCATGTCTGAGCAGTTTGTGATTATAGCGCTGCGAGGTTCTCATGTCATCAGCTTTCCTCCATTTCCCTGGAGCTGAGGACCCACATCATCCTGTAGAAGTACTACTGGTGACATTTTCTTGGCAGCTTTTTAGCACAAACACTGTTCTGCTGAGGGATGTTTTCCAAATTACCTAAGAACAGCAAACCAGATATTTCCTGGAGTATATTACAGAATTAGTGGGGTGTATTTGGCTAAATGTATAGGGTGCATTATTTTCCTGCATCTTGCTGGGCTATGGATTGAGTTCCATGACAATATTTCATTTTTAGAAACCTTAGAAAGACAAAGACATTCCTTGAAAGGTAGAAAATAAAGGACATATAAACCCCAAAACAATACGTCATCTAAAAGTTCAGATCATGATTGATATGCGTGGGTTTTTTTATTGTTGGCTGTTAGCTGAATAATAGATTGTTATTTCAATAAGTTTTGACTGGAGCAATTTGTCTTGAATACTTTTTTCACCTTTTCCCTTGAGGTTCTTTGTAATATAGTACTGTTATTTTGGAGTTTTCTCATACACAAATGCGGGTAACTTTTTCACTGTTGAGCAGCATCACATGAAAGCTTGCCTTAGGTTTATAAACTGATGAAAGACTGAATTCAGAAGAAATATATGGTATGGACGTACTGCATTCTATGGCAAAAGAAAAATTAAATAAATTATATTGAGGGGGATGTATGCTGTCTGTCTGATCTAGAAAAGCTATTTTCACAGTTCTTAACATTGTGGGGAACATTTTCCATCTTATCCTAATAGAAAGAGGCAAGTTAGAAAGGCCTGAAGCCTAACAGGCATCCATGCCATTTGTGGAGGTAAGGCTTCTCACAGTGTCCTATCATAACATGTATAGTTATATTAATAAATCATACCAGGCCATTTTCCCATTTTTATTTTCCCCCACTGATATGACAGTGCAGAAATTACTGTAATGTATTTAATATTTTAAAAGGCTTTAATCCCCAATATTGCTTCACTTCTTAGAAATGTTGTGTCCATATTCATTAATTGATTCTCATCATACCTGGAAGATGAGTCATCTTTCACTACAACCTTTCTCCCTTTTCCTCAGTTTCACACTATTTAAATATGTCAAAGGTTTTATTGATTGAATTTTTATTTTATTTTATTTTTATTTGTCAGCTGGTGTAATTTACTGTGTTTAAATATTAGCTTTAGTTCAGTCTTTTGATACCACCCCAGTTAGAAGACATGGAGTACAAGAAAAGTTTGAAAAAATTTTGGAATAGCAATGATAGCACTTTGGATTTGAATGGTAAAGACCAGCCTTCAGTGTAATATACCATGAGACAGGTCAGTGCAGTCTGAGCTTTACCTCTGTGAGATCTCAGTCTGTTTATCTGAAAACTCCATCATCAATTACCAGGCTTTTTTCTGATTCGAACACATCCCACACAAGAAGAGTCATGGAATAGAATCCCCCAAGCCTCTTCCAAAGGGGATGCAGCAGGTGGCTGTGTTGAAGGTTTGATACTGGTATTTTAAGGGTTGCTGATACTCCCTATGGTTAGTGTCAGCCTTGGTGCCTTCGACTGTGCTCCTCTTGTGTAATGCCACATGTGGTACTCTAGGGATCAGGAGATGTGTCATTCCAGCCACTGACATGGCTCTTTGCAAAAGAGAGCCAAATAGATAAGCCTTTATACAAAACTACGAGAGCTTTCTAGGCACTTACTATATAAGCCAGGCATAGAAAGCAGTGTTTTCTACATCCTTCTTTAATTTTTATCCTGATTCTGTCTATTTGCAAGCATGAATTTGGAAACTTCCTACTTGCAATTTATACGTTGTATTCCTATTAAGAAATAAAATTAATTTGAGAAATGTGTCAGCATCCTCCCTGAAAGTGACTTCATTGTAATGTTGGTCTCCTCTGGTTATGGAGCTCTTTCAAAGCTATTAATACTTTTAACACAAAGATATTAATACTTGGAATCAATATTTAGACAGAAATTTTACCACAAGGCAAGAGGAGATTCTCCATGTGAAACATGTTCTTCATGTTGTTATAGCATATTTTCTGTTAAAGCTGTCAAAATAATTTACACCAGTAAGTGTACATGCTAAACCATTAGCATTTCTTGTTGAAATATATTCTCTCTAATAATTTACTTTTAAAATATTTCTATTCTAAATACTTTTCAGCCCCCTGCATGGTATCTGTGACTTCTCCCTTTTTCTGGAAGGGCAAGAGACCCATTCTTCTTCACTGTAACTGGCTGTATAAGACTGTCCCATTTAACAGCTGCTGGCAAGTGCCCCCTGTGTAGCCTCTGGCAATGTATGTCCTGTGCAGAAACCACCATGATTTAACCATTTATGTCTTCTTGATCTGCTATCTCTTACCTCTAGCAATACAGGATTTATAAAAGAAAGCAGGTGTTTTGAAGCAAATGGTTTGTCTCATTGTCTTACCAGAAACACTTGAATAACTCTGTCCTGATAGGCACTCAATCGTGTTATTACCGAGTAAATTTTTCTCAGAAAACCCACTGAACTTTAAACCTTATGGTATGTAAGCAAGTAGTCTACTTCTACTATGTATATAATTAGATGTATATGTATATACAGTATAGAGACATGGTAGTAGATGTCATTTTGGTAGCTATTTAGAGAAAATCAATTAAGTCATTTACAATATTCTTCTTGGTGTCTTTGTACCTCCTACAACAATCATGCATTATTATAATTTGTCTCTATTTTTGTCACGCTTAGCATGTCTCAGAAGAGGCTGGTACCTTGTATGACCAAATACTTCATCAGTAGCTGTAATATAAAGAACAGTAACAGTTTGGAGCATTCATATTAATGTATGTGTGATTCTTCTCACTGAAGCAACATTTTTGATGTTAATCATCGTAGACTTGGAAAATGGAAGTGATTTTTGTCTAAAAGGGTAATCTTATAGAAAGGGAAATTCCAAGCATGGTTACTAATCTTACAGACCTTTGCAGGCTTCTTATAGCATCAGCCAGCAAGGCTTAAGGACATGCTGTCTTCTTGGTGTGTGTTGACAGGGAACTGATAATGAAAATAGAGTCAGTGGAAGGATGTTTCACATGATTCTCTTACTGAATGACCACCAGAAAAAAAAATAGCAACCTCTGAAACCAGTCTTGTATGCAAAAAGGGCAAATTCCAATGGCTCTGTTCATGTGTGATCCTCCTTTCTCTCTCCTCTTTTGAGGAGATACCAAAAGATTTCTAGCACAGATAATATAAACTAAAGAGTTTCCAACAGATATATCTGTATAAAACTTTTGGCTTTATAGCTTTATCTGTTTACATCTAACTGGAACTAGCTTGACACTGTTCAGAAATAAGTCCTTCATGTGCCAAGCAGAGATGCTGTGACTGTAGACATGAAGCTACAGTAAGTCTAGTGGATGTCGCCCTATGTTTCCTTCTGACGATAGTTTACATTAAAAAGAAGAGTTTCTCTTAGTATAATAATTAGTCATAAATTTTTATTTATTTTTTTTTTCCTCACAGGTCTTTCATTATTCTTATACAGCTTCATATGTGATCTATAACATACACACAAGGTAGGTCACATTGTGTTTTCAATATGATGTCATTGTCAGTGGTTTTATACATAAAGCAACACCAGTGTTCAAGTAAAAATTTTTACATTTTTTCAAGGGAAGTTTGGGAGTTAAACCCTCCAGAAGTAGAGGATTCAGTTTTACAGTATGCAGCCTGGGGCATCCAAGGACAGCAACTGGTAAGCACAGTCATTAAAAATGCTATGATTTAATAATGTATTTACTCCAGACATATTGAATTAAAAAAATAAAATAAAATACAAAGCCTTAAGATAAGTTTTATTATATATTTCTGCATCATGCTACTATGGTGCTGTTTTAGCTCTTAGGGGATTGATTGATTGATTTATTTATATTTTAAAAATATAAACAAGATTTTTCCAGTCTAATCCAAATAAACCAGTTATACAATTGTTGAAAGAATCATATCTTTAATTGTACAATTACCGAATCACATCTTCATCTAAATATGCAATGAAGTAATTTTCAGAATAACCATCATTATAGCTACTACTATGAGAGAAGGAAGGTTGAAGGTGAAGAGAAGTTTTTAACTGCAAGATCAGTGAAAACTGGGGAAAAACTTAATACCCAGAAGTGAATGTGATGGAGTCAATCAAAGTGGTGTTTTCATTTCAGTATGAAAATTACTGCCTAAGTCAGTTGTGCTACATTGCATTCATAATAATAAAACCAGAAATACTATGTTTCATATATTGGTTTCTAGTTTTACTAATTTTTATTAACATAAATCATCCATGATCATCGTGACAAAGCTCAATATGAGAAAAGAAAACATTGTGGGTTAAGAACAGTAATTATTTAAAACTGACCTGTGTTGGTAGGTGAAGGCAAGAGACTTACAAAAGCTTCAACTCTCTGAATAAGAAACTCAACTAATCCTTATTACAGTGTTCTAATAAGCTTATTAATGCCTGCAGGCATGATTCTGAAGCCTTTTTGCACGTCTGACTTGTTCATGCAGAGGCTGTAAGTTGAATGTCTAGAGAATACACCCCATTTCTTGTATCATTCATCAAGATAGTGGAAATGTAAAAAGTGGTTCTAGCAATAATGTATTGCATTAAGCAAGTGGAGGCAGGAAGGAAAAAGTAATTGCAACATGCTTGGTATGTTTTAGTAATGAACAACTTTAATTTATTAGTAATGAGTGCATGGTGACAGTATTGATAGTAACAAATAACTAGGTTATTTACCAGGCAGAATTACAGAATATGACAATCTATGTAGGTTGCAGCATTTGCAAAACTGAAGAGAATGAAAAAATATTTTTAAGTTAAATTGCAGTTCATAAAATTTGTCTGTTCTGTACTTCTGATTAGTAATCTAAAGTACAACTAAAATTACATTCAGTGATTACTGAGAATTTTTTTTTTTGAGATGTACCTTAAGAATAAGGGCAGACTTACCAATCATAAACTTCTGAATAATGATATTTTTATCAATTTGCCTAGATTATAATTCTAGAAATATGCAGGAATACTTTGAGATATAGGCACAGGTAGACTCCTATTAAGTCTTAGAACTGAAAAAAAAATAGGTGTTCATTTCGGGTACAGCCTTAATCATTCAAATTTGATGTAATTCATACCTCAGTGAGGGTAACATTGTTCATCTCTGTTAATGTCCTAAGTAAAGTTAATGTCATGCTTTAAAAATATCTGCTCTACTCTGTACTTTATGGTGCCATATGGTCTGCAAAATTAGGAAATAGTAACTTTGATTAAAACGCAAAATCTTCAGCACATTCTGAATGCTAGCAAGTGTTGTCATATAGATATACACCTACAGTGACAATATACCAGAGGTCAGTTCCCTAAGAATTGCCAATAAGAAGGATGTCCTCTTGAAGCTGTTTATATGGTAGAAGGAGGTTTCTAATGCCTTGCCACATTACTCTCCTGCTTCAGCAGCAAGCCAAAACTGTAGAAGGAGCATTAATGAATAAAGACTGTTGTGAATAATGGTTGTTGCTACTGTCCAAAGCAACAGCTGCCTCCAGCAGAAGCAGGACAGTAGATGTCATTCTAACAGAATAGGTTAGGCAGAGAAAAGATGTGTGACTGAGGGCACATTGCCATAATGGTTCTCAGTTATAAAATCTGTCATTATAACAAACAGTTTACTGGTGAGTTTTGAGTAACAATAGTACAGGAAACATTTGGCAGTGAAACTGGATAAAGAGGAAGTCATAAATGGAAAGATCTAGAGCACGGTATTCTGTCAGCAGTAGCTATCAGTAAGCACTTGCCTGGATTCAAAGATGTGGCTCCACGAATCCATTTTGCCAAGCACATGACAATTGGTTTACCAATGTCCTTTCCTAAACAACACGCAGCACGTCTTTTCCGTGTAATAAGGAAATAGTAATAATTCATACTAAGTAAAACAAGCAGTGGAACACATACTCCAAACAAAATAATCACTGTGTATTACCTGAGTAATCTCTAAGAGCCATTCATTACAACTGAAGACCAAGTGGGGAACAAATTGACTTTGTACACAAAAATTTCATCTAGAAAGACACTGGATTAAATCCAAATGATGGGGGATAACTCATGGACTGGATCAACTATTTTCAGTAAATAGGCTAAAATAAGATGTTTATAATCCTTAGTTCTGCCACCAAAAATTGAATGTTTGAGCAGGAAATTTGTATGAAGACAGGAACTGTTTATTGCACAGGGAAGAAAATGTGGCTGCAGTGAAATCAAGTATACAGTAATGCTTTACATCCTTGTGAAAATCATTCATCAGTCTAAATTGTCCACTGCTATGAATAATTTCTAGGTCTCTCTAAATGGGATGTCAGGCCACACGTTGCTGGTAAAGAACAACAGTCAGATTTATATCAGATACCAGATGACTGGGACACAATGCCATTGGTTTGGAGCTACCATGGTAGCTGCAAGTTATTTCAGTTTCTTGCTATTTGGAAAGATTAAAAGAAAAGCTCAGAGAAACATCTGTTGTTTAAGTCACGATGTGGTGGTGGTGAATTTGACAATGTTTGCTGTTAGGGAGAAGAAACCTTTGGCTAATGAATTTTAAGGTCACATAGCTGTTATTTTTGAGAACTGTTTCCAAGGTCAAACTCTTTAAATTACTATCTTTTAACTGTGTTAGAACTGTGCCGGATCTAAAATACCATTTCTGTGTGTCTCAGTATGTTAGAGAGCTAAATATTTCTCTTATTTGAGTAAAATCTTTAATGATTTCCATTGATTATCTTTTACTTCACCTCTACAGAATTTATTATTGCAGCATTAAGTTTTCAGGCGAAAAGAAAACAGCACAAATAAATACCTAATTGGTTTAATCAACATTTTTCTGCCTCCAGTTTACTTGATTAGAGACCTCACTGCATGTGTCTGAGAAAGAGATATCCCATACCAGGTGGGAAGGCTTTACTGAGGGGAACGTTTTGGGGGCTTTTAAAGGACCTCTGATGTTGAAATGCCCAATTTTTATCCGATGTTTTCTCTTCTTTGGACTTATCTTTTCCAATAGTTGGCAGCAAATGTTTTCATGCTTCTGTGCTGGACCTGGTTTGTATCTGTCACAGGGGAGACAGTCCTTTCTATCTGGCTCTATCTATGGAGATATATTGCAGTAGAAGCCTCAATATAAAAACCTGATCTCTGGTCTCAAGTGTATGCAGCATTTTCTGTGAAAGATGTTTCTTCACCGTGCTTCTTGTGATACAGATAGTTCTGATGAGTTATCAGATGGATTACTTCAACTAGTGAAGTATCTTAGAAGTTGTTCAGTTTGACATAACTTTTTTCTTTGAAGTTTTACATAACGTTTCTTCTGCCTGGGTCGTAACGTGTCTGGTTTTTGTTTGACATACTTTATTTTCAACTTACTCTATGAGAATATATCCATGCAACCCACTTTGCCTTTGTATTTATAACAGGCATTTTATGTTAATTATTTCATTCAGCTTATTTTAATTTTGACATAGTAAGTGTTTTTGAATGAAGTTAGATTATATATTTGGATGGTTTGGCATAAATCATGGATTGACTTATGTATAAATATCTATGCATAAATAAATGCATATTTTAACACCACAGAAATCAAGAAAATAGAAAAGCTGTCCAGAATACTAAAAAGATCATTTTGTAGAAGCTTGATGGCTTGCTTTGTCAAAATTTGATGCCGTCAATAAAACATAGCATTACCAAATGGCAGGACTGAGGATGAGCTTTTACTATGCTTTAAGGTAATTTAGGTCATTATTGTGTAGAATTACCTATTATTGTGTATACACAAAGAACTATTTGTTGAGAGTAGCTGAATTTTGCATTCAGGATGCTCTCATAAGTTTTTTGAAGAGATTTTAAATATTACAAAAAAAATGTTCTATTGTTCAAAAACAAAAAAAGGAACAAAGTATTCATAGATAATAGGGCTCAGAAGCTGAAGTTTTTACAAAAAGAACAAAAAATTTAAAAAATCCACTGAAAAAACTACCTAAAAATGAGTATATAAACAGAAACAAAACAGAGCAAAGTCTGCTTTAATTGCTTTTAATTGCTATTAATAAATGTACCAGTTCAGGAACTGTCTACCCCTCTGCTTTGTGATCAGTCATCTTTATCCTTCTTGGGTTGATTGGAGATTAATTTTGCCTCACCCCCTCTCACATCCCCTTATCAACACCTGTTACCCCACAAAATTACAAATATCTATCAGAGTGTTCTATTGCTTTATTAATAAAACATTTCCTTACAATTGCCTTCTCTTCAAAATTTTAGCTTTTTTCTATAGCTTTCAGATACTGTTTCAGATAATGGAAATACTGCAGCAGAAAAGTTCTTTGATGTTATAGTATTTGCCAAGTACCCAGATAAGCACTAGACTAATTTTAGTAAATGAGAAATTATCAGGACTATGCTAGACACATACCTTGCTCAACAGATGCTTTAACAGACATTAGTTGCTGAAAGCTTCATTTACTATTTGCTCTATCAAGGTTCAAAGTACAACTACTATAAAAATTGGTAACTTCTCTTTCTGTAAAATATTTGCCATGTGTTTTCTTTTTGCATAATTAATGCTGTGGGTACTTGGCACCCCCTCCTGGCAAAACCACTTCCATTTGCAAATGAAGAGAAGATCTCTCAGGGTTCATGAGCCAAGTAGAAGCTTAATTAATACTAATGAAGTAAGCTCTAAATAAATATATTTAATCTGTTGGTTTCATTGTCAAAATCTTTTGCTCTTTTGACTTGCTATATAAGTAACTTAAAATCATATATGGAAATGTCAAGGCTTTATTTCATCTTTCATTTTAATCATGATGCTAATAAGGCAAATGTCAGTAAAACTGACAGGAAAATGTCTGCTTGAACTTATTCTGAAACTGTGAAGGAAGGGAACCTGTATGGTTCAGCATTGCCCACCTAGTTAAGTCCTTAAGGGATTTGACCATAATTCTAGCAAATGCTGAAGTCATGTCTTTCCAAAGGAAATGAAAAATTAAGGACACTACCACTACCAAAGGTTCTTTATTTTCTCCTTCGAATGTTTTTATTACATTTCTAGATTACAGCTGAGAAACTTACTGTGTCAGAGGCTGAGGATTTGAACCAAAAAGTGAAAATATTCAGGAAAACATCAAAAAAAGCCCATTTTAATAACAACTTTAGACCAGCAGCTAAAGTTAGATTGTGAATTATTTTGCAAAACTGGACATTCTGAATTTATTTTTTTTTTTAATAGGAAATGTGCTAAATGGTCAGAGCCTGTTACAAAATTATATGAAAGTCACTTACTAGCACACTTGCAAAAGGTTTCTGCTGCTTTATTTTTGATATAAGAGCTGGTTTTTATCAGGTTCATGGTGAGCATGGGCAATATAATATTTTTCTTCACATAAGAATTAAAGTTACCTAGAAGTTTTAGATAAAAACTGTATTCCTCCTAAGATGTTGCTACACATGTGATTTCCTCCTGGATTTCTCAAACTAGCATTGTAAAATGTAAATGTTTTTTGCCTTTCCATCTAAATGATTTAATTCAAACTATTCTTCAAAGAAAAATTACATTATTAGTTCTTTTGAAGGTATCATACTGAACTAATTTCCATTTTCAATTATTAATTTCTAGGTGCCCACTCCACTTAAATATAGATGAAGTTGAAGGACAAGATAAGCATTAAAGGCATACTCTTTAGTTTCAAAAGTGATACTTGGTACGAAAGCAGTTTTCTCCATATCAGAAAAGAGGAATGGAGAATGCAGACAGAAAACACAGGCAGTTTTGGAAAACAGAAAAAAAGCACATTTTTGCTTATCAAGGCTGGATATATTCAATAAAATTTTTGTCAGCTCTAGAAAGGAGAAACATTTATAAATGGAAGTAACCTACTCTGGTTGAGCATAGAAGTTGCTTCATAATTTTGCTAAGTGAAATGCAATAAATGTGACTTGATATCAAAGGTAACTTAAAAATATTAACTGCTAAGGATTAGATATTGCTAGCCCTTTGTGAGAATAGCTACTTCACTGTATCTGAGAGATGTGAAGACATAATGGGAAAATCATGTTTTATAGAAGCATTATTCCTTTACTACTGTTTTTCATATGGAACAATAAAAGGCCCAGCAGCTATACAGTGAATAAATTGACAGGGGAGATAAAAGATGTTTCCTTTCCCCTTTCCCTGACTCTTATTCTATTATCACTGCTCTAGCATGCAGCTAATATTTGAATCGGTACATAAGCTGTGCACACAGGTAGTGCACTTCTCTATCCAGTCTCATATCAGTATCTCTTCTGTAAGAAAATATATTGCAAATTTGACATATTTTATTCTAGAAAGCAAATTATTTTTCACACAGATATTTGTGATTGTCTGTGTATATATTTCTACACAGTCTCACAAAAACATATGCAAACAAGCATAGACACACGTTTGATAGGACTTTTCTGTTCAGCTGTCTGCGGGCAGTGATGAAAACAATATGCACCTCTCTTTTAAACCATCATGTTGCTCAACATGTGCATGTGTAACAAAGCACATCTGAATATTCACACTTCTGTTAGCTAATATTGACTGCAAGTCCAGTGGCTCATAAATAGGAGTGCTATGCTTCTTGTTGAAAATTGCATAGCTTTATGTTATGCAGAAACAAGAAAATGATACTTTACAAGTCTGAAATTCTTTAGACATAGCCATGCATAAAAAATAAACATGGTCAGTGAAAAGAGAGGTCAAAATCTGATTGAACCTTTTGCTAAATCAGAGTTCATGGACTCATACAATACCAAGTTGTAAGGAACATCAAGGATCGTCTGGTCCAACCTTTCTTGGGAAAAGCACAGTCAAGATGGCCTAGTACCTTGTCCAGATGAATCTTAAATGAACTGGGAAATATTAGGTAACAAGTTTTATTTAACCAGTCAGTTTACTCATTGCATGGGGGTAAAAAAGGAGTAGATGGTCCTTTTATTATTTATATTAAAAAAAAAAAAAGCTAGCTATACTTTATGATGATTGTCATGACTCCCTGTTGAATTTCTATCAGCAAGGCAACTGTGATGAGGAGGAAAAAAAAAAATCAGATTATGACCACACAGCTTTGGGCATATTGAGCTCCCTTGTAGGCTCTTCTTATTTTCACAGAATTATTGAGTCTGAAAAAATTATTAAGTCTGAAAAGACCTCTGAGATCATTGAGTCCAGCCTATGAGCTAACACCATGACATCAACTAAATAATGCCCCTAAGTGCAGCATCCAATCTTTTCTTAAACATCTCTGAGGATGGTGATTCCACCACCTCCCTGAGCAGTCCCTTCCAGTGTTCTATCACTCTTTCTGTGAAGAAGTGCTTCCTAAGATCCAACCTAAACCTCCCCTGGTGCAGCTTCAGGCCGTGCCCTCTCGTCCTGTCACTGGTTGCCTGGGAAAAGAGCCCAGCCCCCTCCTGACTACAACCTCCCTTCAGGCAGTTGTAGAGAGTGATGAGGTCCCCCGAGTCTCCTCTTCTCCAGGCTGAACAACCTCAGCTCCTTCAGCCTCTCCTCATAAGACTTTCCCTCCAGTCCCTTCACCAGCCTCGTTGCTCTCCTCTGGACCTGCACCAGCACCTCAATATCCTTCTTGAAGTGAGGGGCCCAGAACTGCACACGGTACTCGAGGTGAGGCCTCACCAGTGCCGAGTACAGGGGAAAAATTACATCCCTAGACCTGCTGGCCACACTATTCCTGAGAATTCTATCATATAATGCTCATTGTGCCCCAGAAAACCTCCCACCACCACATCTTCCACCAGCCCTTCCCTGTTAATACAGAGTAGGTCTAGCGGGGCACTACCCCTGGTAGGCTCTCTTACCAGCTGCAACAGGAAGTTGTCATCCACACATTCCAGAAACCTCCCAGACTGCCCCCTTTCTGCTGTGTTATACTTCCAGCAGGCATAGAATCATAGAATTATTAGGGTTGGAAAGGACCTCTAGGATCATCAAGTTCAACCTTCATCCTAACACCTCTCTATCCATTAGACCATAGCCTCAAGTGCTACGTCCACTTATTTTTTAAACACCTCCAGGGATGATGACTCCGCTACCTCCCTGGGCAGCCTGTTCCAGTGTTTAACCACTCTATCAGTGAAGAATTTCTTCCTAATATCTAATCTAAATCTCCCCTGACATCTGGTAAGTTGAAGTCTCCCATGTGAACAAGAGCTAGTGAACACGAGACATCTTCCAACTGTTGAAAGAATATCTCATCAGTGTCCTTATCCTGGTCAGGTGGTCTGTAGCAGAATCCCACCAGGATTTCAGCCTCATTGGCCTTCCCCTTTATCCTTATCCATGGACTTCCCACCTTGCTGTGCCTAACATTAA
>JANIJG010018202.1:7318-45367 GCA_024611175.1 Megaceryle torquata | reverse complement strand
ATCAGGTCATTTCTTTGGTTATAATTGCTGTCTACACATGCCATTAATGTTCTGTGCTAAGATACTGAGTCAACAGCTTGCAGTTAAAGTGAATGATTTCTCAGTGAAGGTATTTAGTTCACTAATTTTTTTTTTTTTACAAAAATCTTCCTTTAGAGATCTGTTGCTTGTCAACACATGACTATAATTAGCTGGCTTTTTAGTCAGAATTAATGAGTGGCTTCAGCCAAACTTCAAGAAGCTTCAGCCGTGTAACTTGGGACAGAATCTGGGTTATATGGCTATTACAAGATGCATATATGGCAGATTAAACATGGAAGCACCAAACACGTGTGCTTCACCTTCTGTCCCACAGTGGCTAGAAACAGGAATTCCCAAACACACTGTCTTTCAAGTATTAGAGTATCTAAGGTGAAAAAGCAAATAATGTATTTTTAATTTATTATTTTCTAACATAGGAAGTGATTATATATATATATATTTTTTCTGGTTGGTATATTCATTCAGTAGTTTGTTTGTTTGTTTGTTTGTTTTTAAATTAAAAATAGTTAGGAATGTTATTGATCCTATTAAATCTCTAAGAGCTACTTAGTGCCTATGGATGCATTCTCCATACCTAAGAGCTCCATAACTTAAAATAGTAATAAGAGGATAACTGTATAAGGTGACTAACCAGGGGACCAGGTGGGACAGAGTAGTCTTTCCTGAGCTTGGCATCTGGGAAGGTGTTTTTTTTTTTCCTTTTAGATTATAATCATGGGTCCAAATTTACTATTGGCCTAAACTTATATGTTCTCTGAAAATCACTGAAAGATTTTTTTTGGTGTTTTTTCAGTGATTAATTTTCTCCAAGACTAGAAGCCAGCAAAAAAACCCAAAGCAAACCAGAACAACAGAGTGGCTGGAACAGTTGGTAGAGGTCTGTGATCAGTAGGTAGAATATTATTTTCCTTTGGGGTGTAGGCGTGGAATGTAGAAGAAGAGTAAACTACTTTGTTTTTCCATTGTGATAAATTTTCGGGAAGACCTGGGCTCCTGGAACTTCTTTTTTCACAGTCACTTTTTGGGATTTACAGTAAATTTAGCAATCAGGAAGTGGAGTCATCCTTTCTGACTTGTGATGAAGTGCAAATATCATCTCTTTATTCTCCTGAAGGTCATATGACTTGAGAATTGCTATGAATATTGGCTTCTCACAGCAAAAAGAATAAATGGAGTGTTTTCAACTGAAAGGCCACTATGTTCACAAGACACTTAAGTTCAACATGGAGTAAAGACTGTTGCAGTTGTGTACCTCTTTGCATGACTGTATGCCTCACATGGGCTCTTAACACTTTGAACACAAATAGATTTTATCAGCTGTGAGTAGCAGGATGATATTTATTTTTCTCTTTTTAGTATAGGCATTATAATGATTTAATCCTTTTAGTTATGTTCTAGTTAATTTTTTAGGTCCAAAGAAAGTTGCTAACTTGAAGAAAATGGAAGAAGCCTGATAAAAAGTTTTGGTATCTGTGCAGGATATAAGAGTCATAGTGAACACTGATACACCACTATGAAACAGCCACCAAGAGGTCTTAATGTATGACAATACCTCAGTAGTTCCCAGTGCTTGGAATAAGAAATAAGGGCAGTATATCTGATAAGACCTGATAGATAAATGTTAATGGTTACTAGCATACAATCTACTTAAGCTAAAAACCTTTGAGTTCTTTGACAGTCAAACCTCTTCAAGGAGGATCAAATATGCAGCTCTCTTTAGTAGAGGCAGCAAAGTTCAGTGGTAACTTGATGACTGTGTAAATGTCTGCCATTTCATTCTATTCAAGGAAAATTGTATGGTACACATTTACCCTCAGGACAATCCATCAAGAGACCTGTGTAAGCCAAGGAGTGTATGTTCATGTCAAATATTTCACCCATAATTCTTACTTTTTCATCCTGAAGCTTGCTTAAGAGTAACACAAAATGGATATGTGTGGGTGTGTAGGGGAAGGCTTTCCTAGCTGAGACCCACATGTCTGGAATTCTCTCTCCATAGTCATCAACTGGCCAAGTAAATATCCTGTGTGGGATCCTTCACAGAACAACTCAAGATCTCTTCCTTTGCTTGTTATCATTGTTTCCCTACAGTTGTTGTTTCATGTGGTTTTGATGTAAGGGAAAAAGGGGACAATGTTTTATGTTGAGAGTGTCTTTCAGATGCCACTATGAGGTCCTGTAATGTAATTATTTTTGCTATGCAATTCGATCAGTTGTTGATGAGATTGTTGACAGTAGTTACTGAGGAGTTTTCCAAGAAAGGTCACTGTTAACCATTTGAAGGAAACTACAACAGACTGGACCTTCACTAAGGTTTGAATGGCCATCTCAGTAACCTATCTTGCATTCTGGTCCTCTAAAGACATCTGGGAAGTGTCAGTCAGCCACACGGTATCCTACTCTTCTACTGATGTAAACCTGGATTACAGTTGCAGAAGTCACTTCATGTTTGTGCAGTCTGTGCTGATGAGATTCTGTTTGTAAACTCTGTGTTCTGTGAATGTTTGCTTTGAAAAGGAAAACAATGAGAAGAAAACGTTAGTCTTCTGGTGTTTTCCAGTCTGTTGTGCAAATGATATTAAGACTTGGGGTTCAACTACTGACCTAGGGTTGGCTACAATTTTTTTTCCTCTTGTGATTAAGTGACAAGGTAAATTTGTATTACCAGAAGCGTATCTGCAACACAGGGAATGGACTGAGACAGACTAAGAGTTTTGTTTTGCAGACAGGCCAAACTTCTTTTTGGTGGCTTTGGCTTGGTCATGTTTCAGAAACCTCATTCCATAAGGGCTTTTCCTGCCTTCAAAACCTCAGTTGTTTTAACAATAACAAATTATAAATGTCTCCATCTGCAAGACAACTAACCTGATCAAATTGAAAGACTTGTGTTACCCAAGAGAAAGGGAACAGCGTGCTTGAGTGCTGTGCAAACATTGTCCAGAAACAATGTTCTTAGGCCCTGTGGAGATTTCTGGACAGCAGAGTACGTGTGGGTACAGATTTTCACAAAATAGCCATCTTTAGAATTAATGTAGAAGTGGGATTGATTCTAGGCTGCTTTCTAGGCTGTTTGTCTTACTTTCCTTGCAAGTGGGTAGGTAGCTTAAATATTTCACCTGACACAGCAGAAGGGTGAAAGAGTAGACTGTACCACCATTTATAGTTTGTTTCCAAAACTGTTCCACAATTAATTTTGTAGTTATGCTGTTTCCTTCTCATCTATCATTACTTGGCTAGTCCCTATCAGAACCTGAGTTATATGATATAAGGTGACTTAAGCCCTCAACAGCTAATTTTCTCTTCTCTACATTAGTCTGCAGTGAAACCATATTTGCTTATGGGGCAGAAAGAGGTGTTTCAGATCCACCACTGCTGACTTGAGGCACATGACTCATGTACCTTAATGAACAGAACCCTTCCAGGGGCTTAAAAACAAAGGCTTCAGGCTTAAAACCTAGTCATTCTGATATTGCTTTATAATATTAATAATAAAAAAGCAGTTATTTGATTTTAGCTATGTTCAATGTAGAAATGACATCTACAACAAAGTAGTTGGTAGATAAGGAAGAGAGATGAGGTATATTTCATATTAGAGTAATGATTTTTAAAATATAGCAAAAGCACCTTAATTCTAAGCTCTGTTTTCATTGTCCTTTCCTGTCTAATGAATCAGAAAGAAAATGTGTAATTTTATTGAAAATATAAAGTAAATCCAGATGTTTATATACAGTAATGTCACCAGAGTCTACAAGGAGCATGTTATCCTGTTAGATTTATTCCTCTGAACACAACCAAACAGCTCATGCTGAGTAAGACTGGGGCTTCTGTTCCAACAGCAGTGGTAAGACTGTGGGACTGGAATCTCCTGTATGAAGGGAAAATTTTAAGTCTAATACACATAAAGTCTGTGGAAACATAATACACTGGGCTCTTTGTCCTTTAGAAACATGCAACAATTTATTATTTTTTTTTACTTTGGAAATGTTGTTGTGCTGCATTTGCAACGGTACTAAAGAGTTCATATTAACTCTATCTAAAAGTGCACCAAACTACTGGCTAGGGAAAGTTGTTCACTGTCTGGAAAAAGGTTTTTTCTTGTGATTCCACCTGGATGGTACATTTGGCTTTTAACCCCATGATCAGGTTGTGGTAGCAACCTGAGAATCCTCAAAGCTGGAGGCATCTGTCAAGAGGAAACTGATTCCTTACCTGAATGGGAGACTGAGATGATTGAATCTGGGACTTCATTACATAAAGTTCCCCCTGTTATGTTTTCTGGGCTAGACTTTCATCCCTTGGAAAGATATTTATCCAGAGTATGTTTGCAGTGACTGAGCTCTTTCTGTGCCATACCCTGACCATAGGCCTGATACTGAGGAGTGGATCCATGGGTAGTCTTACGGCATGCCAATTCTGAAAAGGACAAATGACAAGGTCCTGCTCCTTTGAGAGTCTCCCTCTGCACAAGCAGTGACAGGGAAAATTAAGGTAGCCTAGCATGAGTTTAAAACATTTTGAAAATACAATGCTTTATATTTAATCAAATTGAGGCCCATGGATTAAAAATTTATCAGTGAGTGAAGCTTCATAGCCTTGAGCCCATGTGATGCCAAAGTGAAAACATTTCATCCAGTGTAATCTGCTATTTGTGACTTTTGTTTCCTCTGACGCCTGTGATTTTTTGTGTGAAAGTGTATGGCAGTTAAACTGTTTGAAACATTACAGTAAGCGAAATCATTGTGGGGACTGTTCAGTCTTTTTCCATTTCTATCTACAGCTGTAGTTTGTTCCCTTGACAGTGTGCATCAATGCAGTCTTTAATTAGATCACCACATCCTATTTTTCATTTTGAGGCGAGACTGAGGATCAGCCCTCCCAAAACTGCTATGATTGCAAAGTGGTCAAATACCATGTGTCTGCAATGAAAACTGCATACATTTATCCTGTATTTTTGACTGAATAACATATATTGTTCATGTATGCTGATACATAGTGTCCACAATAAAACGCTTTTCTCACTGAAAAAAATAAAAAAATCCCTCATTGAGGCAGGGAGTTCTTCAATAGTCAGACAAATTGTGGGCCATGGCCCTGTAAGGTATCTGAGTGTATTGACAGACTTTGCAATCTCCTCTCCTCACACTCATGTGGGGCCTGAGTGAGGAGCTGGCATGGTGTGGGAAGGGCAGACAGGAGGGTCCTGTGCATACAGCAAGATGTTGAGTTGCATCTGGGCAATCCAGGGCTCATGGGAAGCCATAACCTAGGTGCTTGAGGTTCTTATACCCACTCCTTTCATAACACTAGACCCCATTTACAGCAGACTGCATCTCACCTGCTGGCAATATCTTTGTGAAAATTCTTCTTGTGTACTTTGAACAGTGTCTGTTCCACAAACATTAATTCTTCTATGAGCTGCTCAAAGGGCATCACCATAACTTTAAAAGTGATGCTCAAAACAGATAAATAAAAAGTAAAGCCTCTTTGGTAAGCTGAAGTAACCTTTTTGGTAACTTGGAGTACCTGGTCTGAGATACCTAAACCCTGAATGTTAAAGATCCCATATATATATATGTATGTATATATATCTCCCATATATACTATATGATATGTTCAAATCATGGCTTTCTCTCTACAACTTCATTTGTAGCTCTGTATGCTGAGCATTTTTAAGCCAGACTGATGGGTCTCCTGTGAGTGCCTGAAATTAACACTTCTGAAATTTCTATGTTGGATGAAGGTCCTGCATCCCATGATGAGCTCTGTGTCAGAGATGGGCACATCATTTCCTTTTCCAGCACCAGTATTCAGTTGCCTGAAGCAGGAATACTCAACTTCAGCATGATTTTCCCTACAGCTGCATCTTCTGACTGCTCATCATTCTTATTTCCAGGGAACAAATAAAATCACTAGATATGTCTTTGAAAGGTTCATTATACATAGTACAGATAAAATCTTTGGGGAGATAGGAGTTTTACAGTTAAGTGGTCTGCTCTGAATGCATAGATTATGACAACTACAAAGGATTGTATTTTGTCTGGATGTCACAGTGATTGCAAAAGGTACATTCCTTTTACCCCTTTGACTGTAGTCCCATCCCAGCAGACCTCAAATGTTGCTGAGTATGATTTTCAAAAATGAATAGTTTTATTTTTCTTGTTAAATCAGGAAGACTCTTCTTGTTTCTTAGAAATGATATAATTGATTCTGATTAATATAAACTGCAAAAGTATGCAGGTTGAGGAGGAACCCAATATGAAAGGTGTAGCTTAAGTCTTTTGGCACCCAAGGAGAGCGTTAAAAGGGAGAGATGTTGGCTAACTTACTAGCTACATAGTATGTCTATTTGTCTTACAGTACCAGACAAAAATTGTCTCTGTTTAGAATCTAGAAAATGGTGGAGCAAAGCCAAGAACAGCAAATGATATTTCACATACTGCAACAGTAACAATATGAAAAATCAGAATTAAGTGGTAGCAGAACAGAAGGAATCAGAAAACTTAGAGGGATCAAAATACAGTCTGAACAACAGCTCCAAGTTTATATTAGGGATAAGGTGGATGAAGTGTGTCCTGAAGATGTGCTTCTTGCACTTTAATTTCAAGTTCTTTTGGCAAAATGCTGAACAAAACATCAGGATTTTGATGTTTAGAGACATATGGTCCTTTGTTTTCAGGTATTTTCATTCAAGAAGTCTCATTCTAAGTTTACTCGAGGTCTAAGAGGTGATTTGACACTGATCAGCAGTGGTATTTTTTTTCTCTTCTACTGCTAGTTTTTGCCCAAATCAAACATTTCTTACTTGAGAGATTACACAAGAAACGAAAAATGACTTTCTCCTTCACTGGTAAACAGAAGCTTTGTTTCTTTGGCTCAACATTTTCTTTACTACACCTGTTTTTCTCGCAGTATTTAAGTAAATGCTAATTATGTTGCCCCTGTCCCCCTTGCGTCCCAAGATTTTTTCTGCTGTGGTCAGGTCTTTCCTGCCTCCTTCTGAAAAACAGGACTGTGACTTCATCGTATTGTGTAATAAAGTTTAAATTAGTGCAGGAAAAGATTGTACAAAATATTTTTTTTAAAAATCCTATTTCTGCAGTAAACTTCATAACCTGAGGGTAAAAAGAAATAGAAGTCATTGATCTAAAAAGCAGTATCTTTGCAAAACAATCTACATAACTGCTTTAAAACAGTGAAGTATCTTTACCTTGAAATAAATAGTTTGTTATGTAGATTGGCTGCATATAGCAGTTTATTTTTTGTCAAATTAAGGTTCATTATCTTGCAGTGTAGTTCTAAGTATGTTGTGAACAGATGCATTTTTGCATGCTTTGTCTGGGTAGAAGTTTTTATTTGGGCTATTTTTTGCCCCCAAAATGAAGGCCTTTGTTTTAAAGTTGTTTTAAAGTGACCAATAAATTGCATTTCTCCAACTCTCATGCAAGTATTAGAAAGCACTTTCTTAAGGTGCCTAACAAAGCCGAAAATTATAAATGTTTTCTTTGTCAGGAATCCATTATAGCTCTAAATTTACAAAGAAATTTTCCTTATTTTAAGGTTAACTAGTTTTCAGATTTATGTCCCTTACAACAAGCTCTTGTACAGACATTTTGTATAAGTCAAGGTCTTTTGATGGTTTTACTAGTAAGGCAGTGACTAATGATCTGACATACTATGAAACTCTTATTCCTAGTCATAACAAATGATCCTTGAAGTGTTGTAGGGGTAACTCCAGAGTTTTGGAATAAATTGTTCACTAGTTCTTCTTCAGAGTGAGAAGACTATTATTTGCATATGAGACTTATTTATTTCCATTCTAATGATGTTAGCCCATCTAAAACCAGCTGCATACCTTTTACTTTTCCTAATTTTCTTCAAATTAAGTTCTGGATGATTATCGTCTGTCAATTTTCTTTGCCAGTGGAGTGGTTAGTAAGATAATTTGTTTTAATCCTTGTGCAGGGCAGAAAGTTCTAATCCAAGGACTGGGTCAGCCAATGATATGCTAGGCAATCTGTAGTGAGTTACCTTTATTGTACTGTAGGAAATGGTCTTTGATTAAACCAAGGCTTGAGCATTGAACTCAACATGAACAAGTGTGGCTTTCAGTGTTGTGAGGTTCTAAAATTCATTTTACTTAGTATTTCAGGTAGTTGCTATCTTCAAAGAATTAAGACAACAAACATGTCTAATATGCACAAAGATTAGACGTGATGAATCAGGGGAATGCTATACTTGACAATGCACTCTCTAGGCATGGGAAGGAGAAACAGGGGAAATGTGTGGGCAAAGGCCTCACAGTCCCTGTCTTTTTCTCTTGCAAAATAAAGTATTCTGGTAGGAAATAATCTTTTGTTTGCCTTTCTAAAAGTAAGTTTTGCACCAACTGCTCATACCATATTGTGCATACAGACTGTGTCAAGTTCAGAGTTACTCCCTAAGGGATGGGGAGATGGAAGCCAAGGATGATCCCTGAACTGTCAGGACAGGTGCCTCACTGGCCAGGACACATCCTCCAGTACCCCCATCAGCCAAACTGGAAAGATGTGGAGATGGTGACCATGTTTTACCAAGACTTTGGATTATGAGACAATATCACAGACATGTGGCAGGTTGAAGGTAAAGCCAGGAAGTCAATCCATAGGTCAGGGTTAGGATTAGGTCCAGTGATCGCCCAGCAGGTTCATAGCAGTAAGGCTAGGCTGAGGTCAAGCCAGGAAGCCTGTTTGTGGGCCAAAGTCTTGTTTAATGGGCTTCCATGGCCAGATATGACCATGGACACCAGCACTCTTCTACCATACCCCAGGCAAAGAGTGAAGGCCCAGGGCTGAGCTTGAATAGAGCTCCTGTGCACAAGGATGTAGGAGCACCCTCAGCTGAGACTGGTCACAGCTATTTAAGGCATATTAGTGCACTCAAGGCCCTAACAGACTGGGGCTGGTCTGTAATGTGCTCCAGAATATTTAAAGAAAATTGCCTTGTGTTATTCCTTTGTTATCCTATGTGCCCCTTCCTTCATAATGGAGCCACCAGTGTATGAAAACAGCACAGGTAAGACATTCTTCTTCTTTTAATATACTGTATTCTTAATAAAGCCCATCCTTCCCAAAGCCAAACACAGTTTCATTTTAGAGATCTGTGTGGTGCATTTTTATTAAAGTCTCCTTTCACCATACTGCTAACATATTCCTTACATATCACAAGTCAAAAACACAGATGTAGATAAGGTGTTTCATTATGAGTTGAAGATTACTTATGAAAGCCAAATTCTACAGTCTGCAGTGCACCAGCAGAGCAAAGATGAAAGTTTTTATTTAGCTTGGATGCTTCTTGTTTCTTAAGGAATTCTGAAAATTCATGAGGGTTGTGTGTCTGCGGAGGAAAAACTAGAACTGCTGCCATCTTACAGTGGACTAGTGGGAGAAAGAGAGGAAGTGTCTTGACTCCTATATCTGAAGACATCCTGGCAAGACTGAAGGGGAGACTGTTTTGTGCTATAAAGCTAAGACAATAACTGTGGCCCTGAGCTGTTGATGAAATGTGTAACAGAGGGAATGGGAGAAACTTCTTTTTCTCTTGATAAGAAGCTTCAGGTTGAGTCGTGAGCAGTTGAGGTGGAAAAAACTGGGCTTTCTGCTGGATAAATGCTTTCCATGAGTCAGGTCAAAAAACTTCTGTAAACAGGTTCACATTTCTGTGGACGTGAGCTAAACAGTTTTATGGATTTTCTGCGCTTGAACTGGGAGGTTTATATGAGACCCCATGTGACATTTTCTTATCATATGCTGTCTGGCCTGCTTATCCTTGTGCACTAATAGCCATACAGTAAGTTAAAAATTATGTTGGTGTTTGATACACACATACTTCAATTTGCAACCTGCCTTCAGGGTACTGTATAGTCATGAACCTGATAGAAACCTACAAGTAAGCACTCAGTGGATAACAGATATAAAAAAGCAGCGTGGTTGCAAGAGGTGCTGCAGAGTGCCTAGGGAAGAGAAGCAAATCTTAACAACTTGTCAGGAGTTAGGTTTCCAATTCAGTGAGGTACTTCAGGGTGTATCTTGTGTGCTAGTCTATGTCCTTGAGGTTGATAAAGAACCTCCACAAATGTCTGAATTCTTTAACTGAATTAAAATAAAAATGATCTCTTTTTCCATACTGCTAAGTGTTAAAATACAATGATTCATTTTAATCTATGAAGTTTTGCTGGCTTATTACTTTTAGTGAGTTGACTCTACAATTGGATGACTACCTGAGTTGGCAATGAGTTGTGAAGCATATAGTGTTCTTTTTTTTTCCAACTTCTCAGTTTTTTCTCCCTTATACTGTGAAAATATCAAAAGCATCATTGTCAAAAGCAGTGCTTCCTGCTGGGAATATGGATTGCCAATCATGAAACTCTCGTTAAAATGTTCTAAGATTGCCATTTATCTTCTGAACAGAAATCTGCTCTGTACCTTTCTTAACTAGAGTTTCCAAAGCTTCTGTGATAATTTCTGTGGTTTTAGAAACAGCACATAACAGCTAACTTCTTTCACCTTGGATACCTTAAAAATGATGCCAGCTGTCTCATTACAGTGTTCTACAAGGAGCTGGAAAGTTGCTGTCCAGAAATAGTGCTGTAATTAGTCGTCATCCTGCACTATCACCAGTGACTAACTGTCTGAAGCTCCTTCCCTGGAAAATACTGTTCTGTTGACATCAAAAGACCCACACTATAAGGGTAGGACTCATGGTGATTTCTGTCCTCCTGACTTGCCTCTAGTAGTTTCCAAACCTCCCTCAACTTAATGGAAAAGTAATGGAAAATAACTTGCAGTGCAAAACACTTCATGTGCAGGGCAACCTCCCATATCCTGTGAACCCCATGTAATGCAAATAAGTGTGCAGTGGCATTGACAGCACATACTTTCAGGGTAGCTTGTGTCTTAATGTTTGACTGGCTTTTATGTTGGGATAATCTGACTGGGTATTCCTTCTCCAGAACCAAACCCTGCTCTGGTGTTGTCACGTTTCTCATTCTACCCTCTTTCTCTGCTTTGTCTTTTAATCTGTGCTGTGTTCCTTTGTTCCTGTTGGCTCTGGGCATCTGGCCCTGCATGTCAGGTGGGCTTAGCAGAGATAAAGTAACTTCTTGTGTGTTGTTGGAAGCCAAACAGTTTAGGAGTCCAAACAGTCCAAGAAGGCTAATGGCATCCTGGCTTGTATTAGAAAGACTGTGGCCAGCAGGACTAGAGAAATGATCGTCCCCCTGTACTCAGCACTGGTGAGGCCACACCTCGAATATTGTGTTCAGTTTTGGGCCCATCTCTACACGAAGTGCATTTAGGTTTTGGAGAGTGTCCAAAGAAGGGCAAATAAGCTAGTGAGGGGCATAGAGCACAAGTCTTATGAAGAGTGTCTGAGGGAACTTGGCTTGTTTAGATTGGAAAAAAGAAGGCTGAGGGGAGACCGTATCACTCTCTACAACTGCTTGAAAAGAGGTTGTAGTGATGTGGGGGTCAGTCTCTTCTACCAAGTAGCAAGCAGTAGAACAAGAGCAAATGGCTTCAAGTTGCACCAGGGGAGGTTTAGTTTGGATATTATTCCCTGAAAGGGTTGTCAAGCCCTGGAACAGGCTGCTCAGGGCAGTGGCGGAGTCACCATCCCTAGAGGTATTTAAAAGTTGTGTAGATGTGGTGTTGAGGGATATGGTTTAATGTGACCTGGCAGTGCTGGGCTAACAGTTGGACTTAATGATCTTGAAGGTCTCTTCCAACCAGAACAATTATAGGATTCTATGATTCTAGGAGAGTGAGGTTTCAGTTTGAATAGTGAATAGTTTCTGTAAAGGAAAGAAATCAAGTACTGAATGTTCTCAGATCTGTTCTGCTGAAAAGCAATGATAGTCTTTGTTTGAAGTGTCATGATAAAACTCTTGAAATTAGAAAATTTATTTCATTCTGAAACACACGTACATAAGAGAAGTAAAAAAAATCGTAATCATTTAACTACCCTACTTCTAATTTCTATTTATTGTTTTAAAAAAGCTGCCTAAAATCATTCCACTTGGGATTCTGAAAGCATAGTCACAGTTTCTAAGTCTCCCATCTTACTATGTACTGCAGTGTTGTCCACTTCATTGCAAATAGAGTAATTGTAGTGGGAAATGGCAGAAGTGCTCCAGATGGCCTTTGGTTTTTCTTCAACATTCAAAGTTGTGTGAGTCTCTTGGCTATTTTTTAAGCTTCTTGAACAGCTTTGCATGTTTAAAAAGTTATTTGTAGGTAAATGCTGTTTTCTGCTCATTAAACTCTTTCACCCCTCCTCCTAACTATTATTTTAAATTTACATTTAAAATGTTTGCTGTCTGCATTCCAGTCACACTGCTGGACTGTGAAGTGGGTACATGAAGTATTCTAGACAGAAGCCACAAACCACACAAATAAGTTTTGTTTTACACATGTTCAATGCATGATTTTTGCATTTGAAAGAAGGACTAGAACCTTATGAATGCCTTAGTTAAAGCCTTCATTCTGACTCCACATTGTTAGTTTGGAAATATTGGTCAACAACTGCTCACTACTGCAGTTAGATAACTCACCTGGGATTCTTCTGTTTGTAAAACCATTTTTTAATGTTAGGAAGCAATCTATTTCGTAGCTCTCTAGCTGTCTCATCGTAGTGTTTTACCATGTGACTGCAACCTTTTAAACTGTCATTCACTAAAGTTGAATGGAGTCATGAAATGCAGTAAATCCCCGATGTACACATTGCTGACTGCTTTGTGTTGAAGCATGCCCTCCAGGTTTGAACCAGCAGTTTTATGGGTAAGAATGAAAACTCTGAAAACCCTGTCCTTGCTGCATGTGGCTGGTACGCACAATAGAGCTAGACAGTGCATAACCCCTATGCATATGCCAACGCATGGTCTTACATGAGCTTGTGTGGAAGTAAAGAATTTCGGTTTTGGACTATTTTTCTTTTACTGCGGTGTTAAGAGAGTAACTGACATTTGAAATCAGCAGCACTGTTTTCTGTTGTGTGTCCCCTGTCTAAATAGATATAACACAACATTTTCAAGAAGATACCTCTCTGTGCATTACAAAAGGAAGTAACTTGTAAATTGTTGGGTTTATAGAGAATTTATTTTCCTTGGAAAACTAAAGGGTGTCTTGCTTCTTGGTTATTTTTCTGTTTATTCTAGCTGAATAAGTGATGATCCCTTCAATTGTCACTGTGAAGAAATTGGAATCTGCAGAAACAATACTTCAGCACATTCATGAATTATATTTATCAACAGTACAGCCTAAAGAAAAGCCAATTTAATTGCAGCAGATGTCTAGTTCACAATGACAAATTGCAGAAGTTTGGCTCAAACTGATAGATAGCTTCTTGCAGAATAAACCTCTCTCTGATTAATTTTAGATATTTCATGTTTTTATCCCTCAGCATAGAGAAACACAGGTTTTGCTGTGCCGAACTTTATTACACTGAATAAGACATGGATTTCTATGGCAGCAGACTCACAGATGATTATGTATTGGACCAGGATTTCAAATGTGGCAGCATGATTTTTTTCTTCACTTGGCACTTGAATCCAGACAGTCATCCCTTAAATGAGGATACATTATTATCCACTTAACACTGTCTGCTTGATAGTATCAATGGTTTATTTTGCCTTCTTATCAACCTCTTTACACTAAAAAAGGGTAACTTCAGTTTTGTGGTAGCTTTAACCACATAGGCTGATACTACTGCTTAAGCTGAAAGATAGTAGCCATTCTGAAAAGAAAATCAAGTCTTTGATAAATTGATTTCAATAGCAGCGTAGGAACCATGAAGCTGTGTTCTGCAGTCTCAGCACATGGTGAGGAGCACTTAATTGCTTAAATAGCTGCTTTGTAATTTGCAGCTGTTCAAATCTGTGTAACCTCTACCTCAGCTATGCATCGGTGCCTCTCCTACGTAACTATGCTCTGCATATTGCTTGCAAGTATGTCTGCTCAGCACAAGCACAGGTGACCAGTGCAAGAGCCTGAAACCTGATATGAGATTTCTGTAATTGAGCATTCATGGGGCAAATTGATATGACTCAACTCCCTCTGCATCAGTTAACTTGGTGCCTCTGTCCTGACAGTTGATTGATTGCAGGATTGTGCTCTGGTTAGGTGAGTGGCAATTGAGCTGACAAAAGCAGTTGTTTACCCCTGCTGATAGGGAGGCTTGTTAGTCAAAATCATAATGAGCTCTACTGAAGGAAGAGGCTGGCACTAAATCACAATTTGTTGTGCTGTACTTTTCTGTCTGGAAGTTGTCTGAATACTCGGTCCATGTGTAAAAAAAATTTAGAATCCGTTATAGCAATTAACACTTGAAAGGCAAAGACGGGAAATATCAGTATTTGTGACTAAAAACAGAAGTCTCTGAGTTTACCTACTTTAGCATTCATGCCACTTCCTTATGCTTATTTCTAGCCTAAAAATGAATGGCAGGGAAAAATGAAATCCCTGCAAGTAGGCTTTAGTAAGATCTGAACCTCTATGAGCTCTGCATTTGCCCAGGAAGACCAGTCAAGGCCTCAGCTATGACTTTAAGTGCAGTTAGAGACGCAAAACATGAGTTTTATAGCGTGAGTGTTCCTCTTTCCCCGCCGTGCTAGCTGCAACAGTTGAGCTGAGGAGAATCCCTAGTCAGATGTTGGATGTTTTCAAGGACTGCTCCCTCTATACAAAACAAAGTTGTAAAGGACCAAAATATTCAAAACAACAGGCTGAACCTGCATGTTTTTCAGAGGTTTTTTTGGTAGCTGGGATGAAGCAGTAATATTCAATACAATTTGCTAAGGGTGGATTCCAATATGGGAGATTGTAGGAAAAATGCAAATCTGATTACAGTTCCTGAAGTTAATTATGCAGAAGATTAGTTTTCTTTCAGACAGGTAGCAACCAGCACACTTTCCCCAGGATCTCTAATTAGAGCAGCCAGTTATAGAATCAGTGCTGGTTCTTCACTCAGACTGCCGAGTTGTGCTGTTGGTCAGGGTAGCAGAGTAACTTTGTCAGCTCACAGCGTGTGAGCAGGTGCCATTCAGAGAGGATTTTCTTACCTGCCTTGTAGATTTGAAGACGTACACTGAGAAATGAGGTGGTTGGTGTTTTAAGCTTAGTGACTTAAATGCTGGTAAGGAATTGTGCTTAGAAAGACGAACCCAGCATCTCCTTGCCTTTCACTTCTGCAAGAGGCAGTCATGAATCTAATATTCCTTGGGCTAAAGGGGAGAAAAAACACCTTGAAAAACCCAGTAAAAATAGCTCTGTGAATGCCGATTCTGAAGAGACATGGAGAGAAAACAGACAGATGCACTTTGTTGACCCTTCATTCTCTTCCCCCACGCTCTCCTCCCACAACAGCTTAGATCATTAAGCTCCTGTATAATTAAAACTTGGTCCAAGTCACACTAATTCTGTTTACTGGCCACAGTGAAGGATATAAATACCTAATCACTTCCTTACACAGAGGCTTCTTCCTGCTGGTGGTTTGCAGTTGCAAAGGACATGGTCCCTCAGCAAGCTCCCTGTACAGCTGCTTGCCCTGTGTGAGGGAGCCTTATTCCAAAGTGGTCCCCTGCCACGGCACACTTATTTCCACAGATTCCTCCTCCTGTTTTTTCAAAGGGAATGATGTCACTTTCTATAAACAAACAGCATAGAAAGGCTATTGTCAATGCACATAATAACTGGAATTAGATTTACAGAATGAAATGAAAAGGGGAAGAATAGACTGTCTTTTGAGGTTTTCCCAAGGGATTGCTGTTCTAATCGGTTGGCTGAAGCCACAGCACCTAAAGGCCTCACAGACAAATAGGTCCTGAGCATAAATCCACTGAGGTCATAGCAATGGTTAATTGATGGCAATGTAATTAATACAAAGTGTTCTTTCCTCAACATGGAAAGCAAAATGTCCATTGATAATCTTTGGAGCATGCAAAAGTTAGTGTAGCCTGCAGTAAGGTTTCATGGGCATGCTAGCTCCATCCAACATCCTTCTCTCTCTGTAGGAAGGAATAACTGGGAGAGGGAAAGCAAGGAAGAGGGGTGACCTTCCTAATTCACATCATCATGGTCTTGTGAAATTGTCATAAGTATCAGGCTTCAAATAAGTATCTACTTGAGCTCTTGCAGGATTGACATGGCTCTGACTCTGGGGAGGGGTTAGTTAGTTAGTACAGTACAACTGTACTAACAGTTGTACAACATGCTTTGAGACTGCCTGTGGAGTAGGTCTCAAAATTAAATGGTCTCCCCAAGACACTGAGCACCCAGAGCTGATATTCTTGCCTGCCTTGGGCCCACCAACTCCAAGAAATTAGTCCATGAGCTCCTGATTCATCTGTGCAAGCAGAAAGGGCAGAATTGCAAACCAAGTGAAACTAAATAGATGCACTGCAGTCATTACCTTCACCTTCACTGGCAGTTTCGGGAATTCCCACTGTTCTACCAAGTGTTTAGAGGAAATTATTTCTGCCTTTTCTCTCTCCTTATTTATGAAAGACGAGTGCTGATCAAATAAGGTTGGACTGTATTCTGCTGAGGTTTGACATATACAACAGGATAAAGTGTCTGAGGGTGAACAATGCTACTTACATGAACAAGACCTTTAAAGCTCTTTAATAAAAATTTCCAAGTTATACTGACTAATCTAGCACCTCAGCTATACTGGAAGTGTGACACAAAATACATCAGTCCTCTCAATTATCAGTCAGAGGTTTGCTGTGCTTTGGTGTTTGAAGTGAGTGCTTTCATTTGGAGTGTTTTTAATGCTTGTATGTGAGGATGAAGGGTATACTTACTCTGTGGCATTTGATATGTACTGATGTTCCAATTGAATATTTTGTGGAAGTGTTGGCTTTTCCCAGTTCTAGTTACATGGGATATTAATGAGGAAAGTAATTTTAAAGTAGTAGCCATATTAATAATACCTTCACATTTATAAAAAACTCTCTGGCATAAAAGCTAGAGACAGGTCTATTTTAATTAAACTTGTGTGAAGCTGAAGCAATTTAATGGAAGTGAATTTAAAACACATCTGTTCTGGCTTTACTCATTCTCTCCAACAGATTGATACTGATCTAAAAGACCCTCTGCATTTAATTTCTGGCTAATGTTCCTTTGTTGTAGAATTAATGACTGAAATAATTTTATTTTAATCTGGACCACTTAGTAAGCATTTGAACTGATTTATCTTGTTCTTCTATATTCTATGCCTTTGCATGTCTCCCTACATTTCTACAGTCTGTTCATCACCTACTACAAGGCCACCTAACATCTGTCATGTTTTTTTCCTCCTGCCTCGTGGAGACGGAAATGTAGTGTATTGCCCTGTGGGTGTTTTTTTTTAATTCATTTTTTATTATTACATGCAGTTTTCTAGAAGAGACAAGGCAGAGAAGTAAGAATGAGGTTTGTGTTGGATATTTATTTAACAGACCGAATGCGAGACTTGTTGTCTCCTACACAGCCAGCACTTCTTCCTCCCTGGCCCCCTCCTTCCTTTCCCCAGGAGACACCAGTGAAGTCAGAAAGGAAGAGTGACCTACTCCAGCTGTCAGCCAGAAGTTGCAGATGGTCTTTTAAAATAAGGCTGCTGAGCTGTGGTGTGACTACTATTTTACCTACCTCAGCTTCAGTTTCAACCAGCCTTCCTTCATCTTGTAATTGGTCTTCTCTAAATACTGAATCACTGGGTGTAGTAGTGATGCTCTGTCAACAAAGAGCTGTGTGTCATCTGAGTATTGCTAATAACTGTGTTATCTTGTGAATCTCTCTAAATGTTTATCAGTGGAAAATGTGTGTTCTGAGCTGCAGTCGGCCTAAGGTATACAGTTCATCACCATAAGAAAGAGTTTAAGCCCCTCTAATATATTCCCAGAGGACTCTGTTGCCTGTCTGATGGGTAAACAACTGCTTAGTAAAGTAAGATGATGAAGAGTGGACCAGAAGTCAGAAAAATGTGCTTTGTTCTCTATCAACTAAGTACAAGAGTTACCATTAAAGAAAACTGTTCCCCACTGATTCCTTTTTATGTTTTCAGTATAAACAAGGCTTGCTTGTACATTAAATAAATATTAAAAATTCAAAATCTTTATGTTAAAAATCCACACTTTTGAAGACAAATATTTGATTCAGCCTTAGGCATGGTGCCACAACTGTTATCTTCATAATTAACCATTGCACAACTGTCTGTGTAATTAGCCTTGTTGGTGCTTTTCTCTCTCATTTCACAACTTTCAGATTCTATGTTTAATTGTCTTAATGTGTTGTTTAGTGGAAATAGGAGACAAAATGGTTCTGTATGAATAACGAGATTTTTCAAGCTGTATGGAATGGGAAAGGAAGATTGAGAAGTTATTTTCTGAGCATTTTAAAAAAATAAATATTTAATTATATTAAAGACATAATGCACCACCTCTGGAAAGAGAGACAAATGCTGCTTCCTGATCTTAACACCGTTTCAAGAGATGATGTGGAGGTCTTGTGACCATAAAATTAACCTAAAATCCCTCTTCCTCCTTCTCTGTGGTAATTCAGAGAACCCTGTGTATGTAATACTGTTTGGCAATGAGGACATGCTTGTAGAGCTAGTTTTTAATTATATTTCTTAGTAAAATAAGAAACTTCTGCTGAAAGATGAGAGAGTGAACTCAAATCAAATGTGTTGCCTGGAGTCTTAGCACAGGGAGCTGACTGGCAGGTTTATTTGGGTGTTTTGCTTGGTACTTGTGTGGTTATCTGGGATTTATTTCCTGCAACAGATATAGAGAGGTCACTGTAAATTATGAATCTGCAAACTGCACATTTACTAAACCTGTGCCACTTACCCAGTTGTTGTGAGCACCACCATTCGCATGGATCAGGATGGCATGATTATGATATGATGCAGAGCCCATGACAGTCATTGCAATATGCTTTGCTCCTTGCTAAGTCTGGATGATTTGCTTTTCAGGTCAACCTATAGGTCTTGGCTAATTTCCAAACTCTGTATTAAGTAATCTACAAATTGCTGCTGTTCCAACAGTTCAAGTCAAACAAAGAATAGAACTGAAATGAGCAAGGGAAAAATTTTGCCCAGCTGAATTAATAATTGAAGATGGAGTTTGGTCTGGAGATGGAGGTATTTTAATCTAGGGAATAAAGAGCTGAAGAAGAAATGGCAGCTGTATAAATAATTGATAAATTCTCAGCAACAGTCCATTTGTTGCTGTGACTGAGGGAAATAAAGGAGTGCTTTTCCCTCACTCCTCATATGGACTGCAGTGATTTGTCCTTTAGGCCACTTCCTTCATGACTGTGACATGAGAGGAGGAATCTCTGAAGGTGACTGCAATAGGAAAGGCAGTGCTTAGCTTACCTGTATTTTGATTTGATGACAAGTGATGTGCACTGGTTCTGTTGCAGAGAGGAGAGCGCATATTTCCACCATATTTCTTTAAGCTCCCTAGTCTTTGACCTGCGTATTAGAAGTAACATACACCGTGAAATCAAATTCTAAGTGTTGTCTCTGCTGCTCTCACTTGGGAAGACAGAGATGATTTGTCTTGTAAAGTTAGTAGTCAACACTGTACAGCATCTACTACTGTCAATATATCTATTGCAGGATCTTCCCCAGGTTGACCCAAATAATGGTGCTGAGAAATACATAGTTCAATACATCTGAGACAGACAGTGCAGCTGGAATCTAAGAAACAGGTTTCTGTGCTGCCACTTAAATCATGCAGCTATATGGTCAAAAGCTATTGCCCTAAATTCTGATTGCGGGTTATTCTCTTATGTCTGACAAAGGAAGTAACTTTGACTCTTTATGTCTGACCTCTTAAAGAAGAGGTATGAAGAGGAGCTGACTGTTTTCCCACACTCCTTGGTATTTCCTATGGTGTCCACATACATTATCATGGTGTGTTTTATTTTGTTTTCTTAAGCTGGAAAATTTGCTCTACAAACCCCCCAGGATTCAATGTTAATTTATTTAATGGTCATTCATATAGCCATCTCTAGCATGTGCCACATGTCAATAAAGTCACCTAAGTCATCTATATCTACAGTTGTCTATATTCAGGTAGGTAACACCATTTTCTTCTGTTTTCTGCACACAAGGAACAGTTTTATTTGTTGACCAAGATCTTCTGCATGGAACTCTGCCTGGCCCTTTTTTTGGCAATGGTGTAGAGAAATAAGATCAAACCTAACAGTAGACTAGAAAAAATGGGGGAGTAAAAACTGCAGCATACTGGCTAATAAGTGATGCAATGATAATGTGATTTTTGACTATTCTGACTGATTATACCAAATTTTTACACCTTATAATATAGACGATGTTAGACCATTGAAATTGTGCTCAACATCAATTGCATTTTTGCTGGAGTCAAAAGTACAGTCAGGGTATGAAGATGCCTTTGATACTATATGATACTGTGCTTTTCAGGAAATACACGGGAAGACAGTAGCATTGTCCTAACATTTGTTGTTATTTAACTGCAACAGATTAGGTAGAGGAGAGGTCATTCCATCTGGTGTGTATCTAGAGATCATAGAATCATAGTATGTCAGGTTGGAAGGGACCTCATGATCATGAGGAGGGGATCATGGTGTCATGACACCATGGGATCATGAATTGCTAATATATATCTGGTTTACACCCAAAGAAGAGTCCATGAGAAAATTGTCATCAAGTTGCTTAAGAAACCTTTTCAAAGCAATTAGTGTGAATATTAAAACTTTTGTCATTAGGGTAGCACTATCTAGTGGTCAAAGAATTGTGTGCAGATTTAAGGCTTACTCATAAAAGTGAAGGTTAACCATGCTGGACTGTGATACAAGAATTGAATGTTTCCTATGTGAGGATTAGATAGCTAAATCAGTTCATTAACTCACAGTGAACATCTGCCATATGTAATTTCTCCCTGTGATGAAAAGAAAATCCTTGAGTTTTCACAGCATATGTTTCAAGTGCTTTCCATGGCTGATTCTGTCCCAGCAGGAATCCGCTGCGTAGGATGTTAGCTTTGCATTTGCAGGGGCACATATATTCATCAGGATCTTAAACTAATAATCTTCTTTTATTAGTGGTTGAAAATACATGTTTAAAAGTCCATTTTTCTTGCTTCTATGGCTTTCTGAGGCAGACAGGACCAGGACTTACACACTCTGCAGTGATCTGACAACCATAAACCAGCAAGCCTACAAGCTCAACTTGGAGAAGTCAATGAATTAACAATCACTGTTTGTATGGTTCTATCCATACCTCCATGATACATATAAGAGGGGGTGTTTTGAAAGGAAAAAAAATAGTCAGCATCTGAAGTGCTGTCTACATTTACTGAGAGAAAGGGGAATGAAACCCTTGAGTCAAAGCCTCTTTGTTGCCGTATTTATGTAGGAACACTCAACTTGCAGCATGAACAGAAGTGGGCACAGCATTTCTTAGCCTTCAATGTACTTAAAAACTTAGAAGTGGTCAGGAGACTGAAACTGTGTAATTAGGTTTCTTGTATATGTCTCAGGCTGAGCATACTTGACAACAAGTATTTTGACACCCAGACTATTGACCGGGACCAGTATTACAGAAAGCTACCCTTTGAATTGTTTTGCTGCGGATGTCGTGGCATTCAGGGTGTAATAACCGAAGCAGGCTGTAAAGAGTTGCAGAAGAACCTCGCAATACTGAATGACCATTGAAATTCCATGTAGATAGTTATGAAGTGGTACCCAAGGGACAGGCAGAGGGAACAACTCCCATCTTGCACACACAGCTTGTTTTCCCATGTTTCTGAGGGACAGGATATAGATGTTGTTAAAGTCACCTATATTATTGTCAGCTCAATGCCCAGTGAATGCCAGAGTCCAGAACAGACAGCAATGGACCAATGTATAAATCCATAGTACACCTATATCTGGCACACTGTGTACTGTTATGGTATTGCTTATCCCCCTGTATTCCTCTTTTCCCCCCAGTCCTTCCCCAGTCCTGCCTCCAAAAGATAGTAGAACTGAAGGAAAAAAAGGTCAGAGGTATGTAATGACTTCTGTATGAGAAATCACCTAATAGACTTTAACTCTTCAAGCTGGAAGGGAAAGAGCTCATGAGAAATAGACCTCCTGTGTAATAGTTCAAGTGTCATAGACAATGTGAGTGAGGTTTGATTGCTCAGTGGCCCTGCTGATGCAGAAATAGGGGACACTGGATGAAACTGGCAGCATTCAGGTTGAAAACTCCTTGTTAAGCAGTAGAAATCCCTGCCACAGGACATTATTGATCCTAGATGTTTTACATAGGTTCAAGGGGAGACTGAACAAATTTGTGGAAGAGAACTCTTATCTTCTGTTATTAAATATTTGTTATCTGTTGCTCAGGAAGTGTGTCCGAGCTGGGAATCATTGGAGACTGCATGCATGTTACAGGTAAGGATTGCTCTCCACTCACTCTGATTGTACACTTTTCCCTACATGTGTGCTTTTTGACCATTGTCAGTGGCAGGCACTGGGACAGGTCCAGATTTAGTCAGTGTGATTGTCCCTATCTTCTGAGAGGCCTCTGCACCTCAATCCTGTGTTGTCAGGTGGTCTTTCCTAAAGCAAGTGGCATGTATTAGAGACCCCAGGTAAGAGCAATCACTAGTAAACCCAACCAGTGATTTGAAACATCTACTGTTGAGTTAGCAGATGTAAAAGGTATTTTGAGTTGCATTCCTGCTGGAGATGTAACAAATGGTATAATCCACCCTTCCCTGTCCCTGTCAGCTCCCTTTTTATTTAGAAAGCACTCTTCAGAGCAGATCATTACAGCAGATGTACAGATAATTATTTTTTTCCTTCAGCAAACTGAATACCCACTACTTTGCAGTAGGCAAGGCATGCAAGTATGCCCCTAGGATTACTTTCAATCAGATAGCCTCTTTCTGTCCACCCCCTTCTGTATATGAGTGTGTATAAATATATATATATAAATACACAACTTTACCAAAACCCCACATAGAACCCCAAAGTCACCGAGTGTAATTAAGAAGTCCTTCCAAAACTTTGTATTTTCTCATGTGCCAAGAAAATACCTTCAAATATTTGAAAGCAGCCTGTTTGTCTTGCAGGTGTAGCCAGGCTCACCAATAAATATAAGCTTTTGGTGAGGTTCTAAGTTAAATTTATGCAGCCTGCTTTACAGGGGCATCCATATCTGAAGCTTGATTCTCCACCTAGCTGTTTAGGTATGTTCAGTAGTAGCTGTGATTTTGAATGTCAGACTATCCACTGCCTGAATAGTGGATATTTAGGTTCAAAGCTCAGCACACTGTGTAAACACTCTTCATCAGACACTGTAGCAGTAGATGTAGTCTACAGCCCACTGGCTCAACGACACAGAGGCAAACCAATCTTTTTAGCTTGGCATTAAGATAGAATAAATGCTCATAAAGTATGTTTCAATATTCATCAGATGGTTGAGGAATTTGCCAGGTTATTTTTGTTTCCAGAGAAACCTGTTATATCTGTAAAGGAGATAGTTCACAAATGCACTCCATAAAAATCTGCACATCCTCAGTATGGAATAAGATAGTAGACGTGCCAGGCCTGTCACAGAGTGGAGACAGAGTGCTTCTGTAGCATGTGGGATGTGTGAATTCATATTAAATTAATTAAACTGATGTTGAAATTAATTGGGTCTCACAGCTAAGTAACATAAACATATAACATTTTATTCTTTTCCCTTTAAAAATGCTAAACTCATTTTTATTGCAATTTTGAGCAAGTGGAGAAACCCTATGTCATAGAAACAAATGTTATTTTTAATGAGTTCTAAGTATGAAAAAGGTTTTATAATTAACAAAACCAAATTATACAAACTACCTCAATTCCAGCACAGGTAAAACAAAGTGATGAGCCACTTATCTTTAAGCTTAGATTGCTTGCTGGATTGTCGTTTTCAAACCCAGCAAGTAACGTGTCCTCAACTGAATGAAATAATCAGTGTAGAGGTTGCATTTTTGTGCTAATGAGCTCTTGCAAAACCTGCTGAAACTTTGGATGGTAAATTTTTCATTAGTCTCAGTGAAAAGTACCACAGAGCAAAGAGAAAGTTGAAGAATCATGGAGCTAATCCCACTGAGATGATGGTACCATCTTTTGAGGAGAGAGAGGTATAGGGTGGTAATTGCCAGAGGTTTCTCTTCCCCACTTTGAGGCACTTCAAGTTGACAGCCATTGCTACCTTTTTTCTACTTCTATTTCCTTCTTTTTTCTACCTCACTTAGAACATTGGCACCACCATAATGCACCAAATGCCTCATTTTCAATAGATAGTTGTCTTCAAGTTCTCTCACGGTATCTCTCTACTTTTGTTTTCTGAATAATGAAGTAACACAGTAGCCTTTTTATAACTCAGGGGACTTCTTTACTGCCCTTCATGTCCTTCCTGGCAGTCAGGAATGGAAAAATTAAGCTTCTAAACATTTTTCCTTTATCCTTCTACTACATGGCTGGAGCTTTTTATAGCCCCAGCCATCACATCACCTGGACCTTTTAGTGCACTGTCTCTAGACTGGGTCAGTGCTCTTTAACCCTTTCTTACACAAAATCCACCCTACAACTTTTGTTTAAAATGCTGGACTCTGTAAAAAAGTACTGTCCAGTTTCTGGTGTACTATAAACCCAGAGTCCTTTGAAGTTTAGGGAAATAGTGTCTTTCCTCAGAACATCACAGCTAACTTCATCATTACTCCTAAGTCTGTGTTACAGGGCTTCTCAATGAGAAGAGAAAGAAAATAGTTTCCTAGGGATCTTTTTTTTTTTTTTGCAGCTGGTTCTTGAGAGCCAAGCCTCACTTGTCCTGAAATAGCCATGTGGTAGCAAGTGCTGTGGCTGTTGCCTTTCCAGCTGGTCCATACAAAATAGCTGTAATGATTCTCTTTGCCTTATGGCTAATGTGTCATAATACTTAGAAGCTATGATTTCTGTCTTCCTCTAGGATATCCTAACTTTCAGATTTTGAGCTGCCTGAAGGAGGTTTTTCTTTGAAAAGATAAGTATAGACTGGCTAACTTCTTACAGCTGAAAAAGAAGACTGGTGCTAAATATATATATTTGATAGACCAAAAAAAAAAAAAAAAAAAAAAAACCCAAAAAAACCCAAAAACCCAAACCAAAAAAAACCCATTAATTTGGTTCAGCATCTTGATGAAAGGGAACTACCAAGTATCCTTAGGCTGCTAAAATCGGGGTGAAGCTTCTGTAACCTCCTTGGTAAAGCCCCCAAATTCAGCATAAGGATGCTAATTCTCAGGGACAGACCGGAGGTTGCTAATGAGCAGTGTGAGCAGAGTAGCTGCTTGTCAAGGTTTTTATGCCATCCAGTGAAAACCAAGATGTTTAAAATGCATCCAGCCAGGGTTGTATTTAATTACAGCGTTTCTTTCTCCTACTGAAATTCCCACAGAAGTTTAGTGTTACCTGCTTGGCCTTTTCCTTTAAATAAGAATGCATGAATCCCAGAGGCTCAAAAGGCCCTTTGAAAATGGCATTTAGGTGTCAGGTGCATTTAACTTCTGAAAGAGCCCTGAAGCAGCAGGATTATGGTTCCCTTATTCATAAGACTTGTTTTGCCTCATACAAACAGTTCTTATTGGTGCCCTGGGGGCATTAATAGGCCCTAATGGCCTTGACCAGGCTCACCTGGGGTCATGCTCTGCCCATGGCTTGGGAGCTCTAGTTCAGTTCATCACTGGTCCTTTCACTTGGGGAGATGCCTGGAGTCTAGAGATAGGGTTATCAGCCTGCTCTACTCCCTGGCTAGGGCCACAGGATGGCCCTGGGGACCTCACATTACTTTGGTCCTAAGGCAGCAGCTGGTCCTCAGTGTTCTCCAAAATTCTACTTTGTGGGTAAGCAACAAAAGTATTTGTTTGAGATTATTAGGGTTCTGATAACAGGGCTGTTTGTTGGTAGCAAACCACAACCCACTTCTTCTTATGCAGGTGAAGTTACTGCTTTGTTTGTGTTGATGTATGCATGGTGAATAATAAGCAGTAAAATTAAAAAGAAGAAGTAAGGTGCCCAGAATACAAGTTAATTGCATAGTTCAGATTTGCTGTGTTTGCTTACGTATGTGTACAGGAAGATACAAAACATTGAAAGAAGGTTACTATGCTCCAACAGGTGATCATAGCTGTTTGGGGTTTAGGCTTCTTTAGATTGTCAGTTTGATGATTGGTCTGTAAAGATGACACAATATCCAGAGTGTTGGTGGCAGGAAATGCTGATGTGAGGGTTATACCTACCTTGCTCTAGACTTTCAGCATGGCAGGTCTCTCTGGCAGTTAAAGCACCTGTACCCCAAAGGTCCTGGAGCCTAGAGCCTTTTTTAGAAGGCAGGCCATGGAAGTTAGAGATTTTAAAATGTTAATGTTTATTTTTCCATGTTCCAGAAACAGTCTTTGCAGACAAGAATCTAGTGTTGTATTGCTGTTGCTTGTCAAGGTATGTCAGTGTGTGGGATCCTTCATTTTGCAGTGCTCTTGCACTGCAGTATAATCTAGTTAGAAGGCAGTTGTGAATTTTCCAGTCTCTGCTCCTAAGACTGTATAATAAACTGAAAGAGCACATCACTTGATGGCTGAAGATACAGTTTGAGGTTGGCTGTTAGCAGACTCACTTCAAGATGTGAGCTGGTACCCTGGGACAGCAGCTCTGTGTTCATAAACCCATGGTACAAATCTGAGCGTGTGTGTAAACCTATAGTTCTTGGGCTGAGAGCTATTCCCTTACAGTGGTAGAGAATAGTGTCCATGCTGGCTCATGAGCTAGACTAGACTTGCTTGGTCTTTGTGACTGACTTTTAGAAGCATTTTGTCTTTGTACGAGTCTGCTGTAAGTAAAGTTAAGGTTAATTAATTACTGGATACTTGAAATATTTCAGCTTTCTTGTTCAGCTGAAGTGGTCTAACTCACCCTTCCCACGTGGAAATAAAACATTTTGTTGCTTCTGAGTTTTCTGTAAGGGTGTGATCAGGGCCTGTCTCCTCACTGGAGGTGCTTGTGGTGGAAAGCCAGGCAGGGGTACAGCATCCTGGCAGGGGCAGAAACTCAGCCTGGCATTGTTCATACTCTCCTGTGCGACCTCAGCCATTGTTTACACTTATTTGAACCAGGACATGAGTGTCACTGAGGTCCAGGCTTTGTAAGAGCTGGGCACTTCAGTAGCTAGTCTTGTAATTTACTCCGAGGGAGGTGGGAGTAGAGTCCAACTACAGCCATGCTTGTGTAACCTTGGCCTGAGGGCACTCGTGGCTTGGCCTTGTTGAGTGCCTTCAGAGGGCATGGTTATCCAGAAGTGTTCTGTGTAAGTCTCTTAAAGCTCAAGATTAGCCAAAGTAGTGGGAAGAAAAGAGTTGCTCTCTGTAACTATCCCTATTTAGGGAAATAAAAGCATTTGTGATTGTCTTCTTGAATTTTTTTTCCTACCATTATACTAACCCTCTTGTGAAAAGCAACTGGTTTATCTTTTTCTTCCCTTCCTCTAATCCTCTGCCTTTGGGCCCCAACCCTTGACCACTTTGTTGACAAACACTTGTTTCAATTTGATGTTACTTCAGCAATTGTTATATTATTCTGTATGTCTGATACTGGTATTTCTGTCAGTTGTCATCTCTGGCAGTCACTAGAGTAGCTTAAAGCTAAAATTTCTGATGGTCTGAGTTAATAGTATTGTAAATTTAGTCTACAGTTAGCTTCTATCCTCCTTCAGTCTTGCTGTATATATATTGAAAGATAATCAAAAGAAGCTTGTTTGTATTGTTTCTAATTCTTTTTTTCTCATTTATCACTGATAAGTCTTAGGAAACAATGTACTCATCTCCACTACTTTCTAGCAGTACCAACGTGGCCTAAAATAAGTGCTAGAAATAAAGCATCATCATTCAATGGGCTGCTTCTCTGGATTTGTTTTTCTCTTCTTAAATACTGTTTTCCTATCTTCCCTTCTCTGAGTAATTGACTTCCCCCCCCCCCCCAAAAAAAAAAGCGTTACTTTTATTTTCTCTTCCTGTTGCTTTTTTTTTTTGGTGAACCTACATAAAGCACTAATTGAGCAAAAACCATTTTGGTTCACAAACAGCCAAAGTGACCAAGGCTACTAATTTCTTGGGTTTTTTTCCAGAATTTTCTTTGGCAAGCAGGATGGGTGTCTGTGGGAGGAAAGAAACTGAATTAAATTTGGGGAAATACAGGATGGAGCTTGAAAGGGTGTGTCCTCCAAGATGTGTGCACATGTGTCACACTCGCAAATTGGGTAATTGCATATTTAGTTTCCTGTCTGTATACATGTGTGGGAGCAAATGTACGGTTTGTCTGCCATAAAGGAGATACATGCACCAAAGGCATCATCATTTCAGACTGTTTTGAACCTAATGCACTGGAAGAACTTACACTGTGGTGTAAGCCACTATAGTGACTCAGATATTCAGTCCTGGTTTTATGTCTGTCTAGCAAGTCCTGGTAATAATTGCAATGTTAAATATGTTTTGGAGTATGCTAGCATCATTAAGCAAGAATATGCTGGTGTCTCTTGAAAGCCTGTCATCCTCAGGTCTCAGGAGAACTGGGCTAACAGCAGCTTTACTGCACTGTGAGTTATAACTACCAGTCCATCCTTAGTACTGCCTGTGTTCTCCTTGTGGAAAAATACCCTTACTGCTCGATTTTTTAATTTTTTTTCTTGTTGATACTGCCAATTGGATAGCTTGATATAAATCTGGAAGTGTAGGAGCTGAATGGAGGAAGAGAGGGCATGTACAGGTCAACATTCAGTGAGAGTGAGGAAAGATACAGAAAGATGATGAGGTTTTCTTGTAAACAGTTTGTACGGTAGTTAACGAAAAGAATAAATATAATGCTGGTTTTCATGTTTCTATTCTGTATCCCCAGCCTCCCACCTGGTGATGCTCATCTTCCATTTGGAGTCCTTCTGGTTATAACTATGAAAAATAAGCTATTTCTGATATGCCAATAAATATGCTTGCTTGCTAGTCCTAGAAAACAACTCCTGCAATTATGATTGTGGTGACTGTAGATGATGAATGATCGTCAGTTGCTGTCATAACCAATCTTTGAAAATGTAAAATTTAAAATAAGCACTACACTTTGGTTCCAGTTTGCATTTCAAATACTTCAAAGCACATAGTAAGTTAAAACTTATTTCTGCCATGAAAATGGATGATATGGCTACTCAGTGGAATAACATGGGGTTTTTTAGTTTGTTTGCTTGCTGTATTTGTTGTGCTTGGAAGGCATGGAGGACTGACATTGGCATCTTATTTTTCTGAGTTTGATGAGCTTTGAAATTAATTTAGGGGTCAATATCTTTGAGCCCTAATGAAGGGTTATTATTGTCAGAAATGCAGATACAGATAAATGTGTGTTAACCTTCTCTTGCTTGTTATTGCAGACTTAAATTAGGATACGCTACCCACAGAACTTGCTTGGCCACCTAGGTGTGCATTGTCTCTCATCTTTCCTATATGAAATGAAAGTTTAGAAATAAGAGTTATCATTCTAAGATACAAACATCCTTCCCTATTGGTTATGGAATTAACTATTTCAAACATTAAACCAACACCCTGATACTCCTCCGAGGGCTGTAAAATCTTTAAATAAACAGAAGGACATACAAAACTACGGTTGTGAAAAGTCTAACTTTCTGGAGGAATTTTCAAGCTTCTGGAGAGGTTTTGGTAAGCCAATAGCCTGTAAATATTTTTATTAATATCTGTTTAAGGATTGGTGTGGAGTGCTAGAACAGTGTATGAATAATGTAAATGTCACTAGTACAGGTATGTCTGTTGTTGCCTGCTACATGCTTGTTAGGTTTGGTATGGGCCCTACAGGGGTTTGGCTTTGGGCTGGGTCTCTTGTACCTCTCCAGGACTCTGTAACTCAAAGGTTTAAGCCTTGAGCCTCAAGATTTAAACACCCACTGGGAAAGCCTCAGTCTTACAAACAGATACTTCATTTCCCATAGGAAGTGATAGGCTGAAAGAGGGGGATTGGTATTCTGTGTACTGTGTTTTTGTTTTCCTAAATAACTTTAGTTTAAGCTGTTTGAGATTGGGATAAGAAGTTACTGTGCTCAGGCCCTGCCTCGGTTTTTCCCACTGTTATTCTAGGATGTATTCAAGTGGGAACTGTGGCCCCTTCAGTCAAACAGAACAAGGATCCTTCTCCAGAAAAGTATAAGTAGCTTGTGATTCTTGACCTGCAGCTGCTGGAGCCTGCCAAAACTGAAGGAAGGTGATTGCAAGAAGTGACTGCTAGTCCTTCTTCATTCCTCTTCACTAGTACCTTGCATTTTTCTTCCACTTCTGTGAAAATGTTGCTACTTTGGTAGCAGCCTGGTGGCTAAATACAACTAGTCAGGTTCCTTTAAGCCTTAAAGTCAGTCATCCATCAGCATGAATTGATCTCCCTTTTAACCAAAACCTGCCTGTGTTGCTGTCCCTGGTTGTGCTGAGGCACAATGATACCCTTGATGGGTCATGAAGTGAGTGGGGGAAACATTACCTAAAATAATCAGTCTGCATCACATGTGTGCTATGCTCAAATTATCCATGCAGAGGTGTGAGTGTGTGGTTCCATGGTGATGCACTCTTTGAAATGCTGGGTGGGAAATGGTTCTTTCTGGGCTCAAAAAATAATCTTCTGGCTAGGTAATTGGGCTTTTTCACCTGAGCAAGAGAAAAGAGGTAAGAAGATGCAGCAGGCAGGTCTCTGTACTGAAGCAGTCATTCTGAGAATAAAAACCAAGGGACAGATCTTGGGCAATGTAGCCAATCCTAGGGACATCTGCAAACTGCTTGCTAGGACAACTTAAGCTCCTTTAGGATATTCCTATTTCAAATGTGGGAGATCTAAACCCCATCTAGTCAGATCCTGTGGATTTTGAGGATAGATCCTGGGACTTCTGGAAAACGTAGCTATTCAGTCATGTGCGATGATACTTGCAATGTATAATGCCTTTTCCTGGCCTTTTTCCCAGGAGCTAAAACCTGGTTTACCAGTGGCTCAAAACTTTAATGTAGCCAGTGGTCTAGACTGGGTGTTAGTGATCTCTGCCGCAAGTCCTCAGGCTTAAATTAAGTACTTTTGAGGCAATTTCCATTTTAAGGTTAGGTCGTTTCTTTGTCTGCCTTCTTAAATTCATTGTAATGTGATGATAACAAAACAGTAATTGTGAGTCTGCTTGTAGTTCTAGTCATATATATGACTTGAAAATGTGCATCCGTATATATGTGAATATGTAAGTGTTTTGAAGAATAGGTGTGTAACTTTTCTCTTCTTGTGCACTGAAGGCATGAGTTCTATATCAAATTTACCCCCTTTACTGCTGTAATAGTTTTCATTCTGGGTAGTACTGGTAGTGTCAGATGGCACAGTAGGGAGAGGAGCTGGTCATGTGTCTATATGAGCTTAGTTCTGATAAGTTTGAAGCAGAGCTAAGAGATGACATTTCATCATGTTTACAAATATCTGCAGGGTGGGTGTCAAGTAGAAGGCTCCAGTCTCTTTTCAATGGTGCCCTGTGATAGGACGAGAGGTAATGGTAGCAAGGTGAAACACAAGAAGTTCCACCTCAACATGAGGGAAAACTTCTTCACTGTGAGAGTGACAGAGCACTGGAACAGGCTGCCCAGAGAAGTTGTGGAGTCTCCTTCTCTAGAGATTTTCAAGACCTGCCTGCATCTGTTGGTGTGTGGCTTGCCCTGGGTGTTCCTGCATTGGCAGGGGGGGTTGGAGTTGATGATCTCCAGAGGTCCCTTCCAACCCTTACCATTCTATATGATCCAAGTGAGGATTTTCCTCTCATCTTCCCCTTTCTTCCCTACCCCTCATCTGTGTCAGCTTGAGATGCAGCGATCTCTCTGCTGACCAAAACCTTCCATGATGCACTGGTCTTCTGCTTTTTTTTTTCCTCCAGGCCAAAGCACAATCTTGCCTTGGCATGTGACTCTTACTCGGGTCTCTACCATGGCTTTGGTCTTTTAAATTCCTCAAAGAGAAGTGGATTCCTTTAAGTAAGGGACCAGTTTTGCACTTTGTCTGTATTTTCCACAGATTTAAATTGTGGGTTTCAACTTTGTCGTCCCGTATAGCATTTCTTTCCAAGAGCGTAGACCTGCAACTGTATTCTTTCTCTCCTGGGAAGAGCAGGGATGACTCTGAATGCCTCATGGCTTAATTTTCCCAGATTCAATTCACCTGGGCTTTAAACCGATGTCTGTCTAGGGAACTGGTAACAGGAGAATGGAAATGCAAAGGCACATGGTAAAGGTCTGGTAATATGCCTACCAGAAAGAATGCAATACTGGACCTGATGGTGGCCAGTGCAAGTGAACTAATTGGTGACATCAAGGTAGGAGGCAGCCTGGGCTGCAGTGATCATGCACTGGTGGAACTCACCAGTACCAAGGGATATAGGTCAGGTGAAGAGTAAAGTTGAGGACCCTGAATTTTAGAAAAGCAAAATTCCAGCTCTCTAAGGATTTAATCAATAGGACCCCCTGGGAAATGGTCCTGGGGACAAGGGAGAAGAACAGAGCTGGCAGATCTTTAAGGATGCTTTTCACAGAGCACAAGAGCTCTCAATTCCCAGGGGTAAGAAATCAGACAATGGAGGCAAGAGACCAGTGTGGCTGAGTCAAGACCTGCTGGTCAAACTGAAGGGCAAAAAGGAAATGCACAGGCAGGGAAAGCAGGGACAAGTGTCATGGGGAGAGTACAGGGACGCTGCTCGGTTGTGTAGGGATTGGGTCAGGAAGGCCAGTGCACGTCTGGAGCTGAACTTGGCAAGGGCTGTAAAACGTAATAAGAACTTCTACAGGTATGCCAACCAGAAAAGGAAGGTTAAAGAAAGCATACTCCCTGGGATGAGCAAGACTGGCAAGCTGGTAACAACAGCTGAGGAGATGGTTGAGGTATTCAACAACTTTTTTGCCTCAGTCTTCACTGGCAAATCCCTCTTTCTACTCTGCATGTGGATGGACCGCAAGATACAGACTAGGGAGGCAAAGTGCCTCCCTCTGTAAGAGCAGATCAGGTTTGTGACCACCTGAGGAACCTGAACATATATAACTCTGTGGGACCTGATGAGATGTGTCCCATTGTCCCAAGGGGTTTGGCTGATGTAGTTGCCAAGCCACTCTCCACTATTTGAAAAGTCCTGGCAGTCTGGTGAAGTTCCTGGTGACTGGAAGAAGTGACACATTGCACCCATTTTTAAAAAGAGTAGAAAGGTGGACCCTAGGAACTAGTGACCTGTCAGCCTCACCTCTCTGCCTGGAAGGATCATGGAGCAGATCCTCCTAGAAGCCATGTTAAGGAATATGGAGGACAGGGAGGTGACTTGAGACAGCCAGCATGGTGCCAGCATGGCTTCAGCAAGGCCAAGTCCTGCCTGACCACCCTAGTGGCCTTCTATGATGGAGCCACTACATTAGTGGACAAGGGGAGAAGTATGGATGCCGTCTGTGTAGACTCCTATAAATCCTTTGACATGGTCCCCCCAATATCCTCTCTAAATTGAAGGGATATGGATTTGATGGCTGGACTGTTTAGTGGATGAGAATTGATTGGGTTGTTCCATCCACAGGGTTGTGGTCAACAGCTTGATGTCCAGATGGGGACTGGTGACAAGTGGTGTCCTTCAGGGGTCCATACTGAGACCAGTACTGTTTAATATCTTCATCACTGACATAGACAGTGGGATTGAGTGCACCATCAGCAAATTTGCAGATTATACCAAGATGAGTGGTGTGGTTGACACACCAGAGGTATGGAATGCCATCCAGAGGGCCTGGACAAGTTTGAGACTTATGAACCTCATGATGTTGAGTACGGCCAAGGACAAGGTCCTGCACCTGGGTCAGGACAATTCTTAGTACCAAAACCAGGCTGAGACATGGTGGTATTGAGGGCAGCCCTGTGGAGAAGGACTTGAGGGTGATGGTAGAAGACAAGCTGGACTTGAGCTGGCAATATGTGCTTGCAGCCCAGAAGGCCAGACATATCCCAGGCTGCATCAAAAGAAGCATGGCCATCAGATTGAAGGAGGTGATTCTGCCTCTCTGTTGTGCGCTGGTGAGACCTTCCCCGCATCATTGTGTCCAGCTCTGGAGCACTCAACACAAGGAAGACATGGACCTGTTAGAGTGGGTCCAGAGGAGGGCCACAAAAATGATCAGAGTGCTGGAACCCCTCTCCTGTGAACAAAGGCTGAGAGAGTCAGAGTTCTTCAGTCTGGAGAATAGAAAGCTCCAGGGGAGAACTTATTTCAGCATTTCAAGGGGGCCTATAAGAAAAATTGGGACAATCTTTTTAGCAGGGCCTGTTGTGATAGGACAAGAGGTAATGGTTTTAACCTAAAGTGGAGTAGCATTAGAGTTGATATAAGGAATGAGTTTTTACAATGAGGGTAGTGAGAGACTGGAACAGATTGCCCAGGGAGTTGGTAGATGCCTTGTCCCTGGTCAGGTTGGACAGGGCTATGCTAATATTGGCAATGTCTGTAGTGGAACCAAATCTCTTAGCTACAAAAGCAGTATGTTACTTTCACTCTTCTCTTTAAAGGTGGGTTATGTGTTGTATTTTTTTTTGTTTGTTTGTTTGTTTGTTTTTTGGGTTTTTTCTGTGGTTTGTTTTTGTTTGTTTGGTTTTGGTTTTTTTTTTTTTCCTACTTTTTCTTTCTGTGACAGATTTTTCCATTCTGTTGCTCCTCTTCAAGCCTTGCAATAGGTATGGTAAGTTACCCTAATCTCTGTTTCTGGAGCCTGATGAAAGATAGGAGGAAATCTAGCCAGTGGATGAAAGAGTTGGGAGATAAAATATCCCTTACCAGAGAAGGCAACTGTTGAGGCTTAATAATGAGCTACTGTCTGTAGTTTGTAAGGGCACAGTTTGTCTTGGGTAGTGAGGGATTCTGTGTTCAGGCCAATAGGTTTCTTGAAAGAGAGACTGTTAAATGACTGACTGGTATGGATCTGGTGGCTGTCCTGCAGACATTTTCACCATATGGACCTGTGTGGAAATGTAAAAAATGGCAATCCAGGATCTTAATTTTGTTATTGGATTTCTGAGAAGCTAGGAAGTATTTTAAATTTTCAGGACCTTGATACAAGGACAGTTGTATCTGACTTGGAAAATGCTATACCGGTTGCATCACGTGGAGAGATAACAGCAAAGCATGATCAGGGCTGTGACTATTTAGTTTCTTCCACATTGTGGGAAGGAAGAAAACAGGGTTTGAGATTCCTTAATGTCTTGCTGGTGAGTTTTGGTACTTGCGATGATCACGGTGTCTTATCTAGGAAGTAAGAATTTTCACTGGTGCCCTGTGATGGGACAAGAGGTAATGGTAGCAAGGTGAAAACACAGGAAGTTTCACCTCAACATGAGGGAAAACCTCTCCACTATGGGAATGACAGAGCACTGGAACAGGCTGCCCAGAGGGATTGTGGAGTCTTCTTCTCTACTGACTTTCAAGACCTGCCTGGATCTGTTCCTGTGTGGCATGCCCTGGGTGTTCCTGCATTAGCAGGGGGGTTGGACTTGATCTCCAGAGGTCCCTTCCAACCCATACCATTCTGTGATTCTATGATCAGCAGGGAATATTTTCCTCCCTCTCTTAAATATCTAAATGCTTCTCAGTCAAAATTCATTCCTGTCCTTAGGATAAGTGCTGTGTTGTTTTTCACTGCTGTGATTATTGGTAAGGAACTGCAGAGTTTTATTTTCCTGGCATGCAGGTTGGAAATTATTTTTCTGCTCTGAAGTTGTAGCAAAATGAATGTACTGTGTGAAAGCTTGTCTGAAAATGAAATGAAATCTTGCTCTGCTTTTGGTCAAACATTTTCGAGGGACATCTTCTTTCTCTTGGGAAGGGCACAGGAAGAAATATGGTTCTGTACAGAATCTTAACCTCAGCTGGGAATCCCAAGCACAGTGGCCTTGTGAGTGGCAGAAACTGCTGTTGGTTAAGCAAGCAGTAGTTATCTCTTGGCTGAGAGTAAAGTCATTGCCGTCAGTCAGCCTTCTTGATAAGGCTGTTGATAGTGGCCATCCAGGTGAGTCAGGTCTCTCTGGGAGGCATGTGTGTGGTTCTCTAATAACATACCTTAGCTGATTGGCTTGCCTAGGATGCAGCTCATCTTTTTTTTTGTTTGTTTGTTTTGTTTTATACAGTATCGTTTCTGCTTCTTCCTCTCCCGTGCAACAAAATGCAGGCTGTATTTGTTTTCAATGCTTTGTGTTTGAGACTGAAGCCTTCAAAGAAAACTATGTGGTTAGTTGCCAATTTGAAGTGTGTCACTTCAGAAGTTTCAGGTATCAAAAGATTAATTTTTTTTTTAACAGATACCAGTAACTTATGTTGTCACAAGCCTTATGGAGCATGTATGTGAGCTACAGTGGGTGTTGGTAGGGAGAAGATGGTCTAGTCCAGCAGAGCCATTGAAGAGGCTAGGATTTGTCTAACCACCAGTGACTTCAGAAATAGAAGCACTTGTCAGAGGTGATGTCATGGCTACTTACTACTTATTTTTAGAGAGTGGGTGGGTAATAAGAACATCAAGAATGTATAGAGAATTCAGGATATATTCTGTATGTGGTGGAGTGAGGGAGCAGTGCTGCATACAGTAGCCCAATGGAGAGAAGGGTGCCACAGCTCCATGCCCTTGGTTCCAGCTGCTGGTGGAGCAATGTTTTGCTGTGTGTGCATGCATGGATGCACCACCCTGCATGTGTACAGCACCCACATACCCGGCTGACCACACGGGTCAACGTAGGCAGATGCATGAATGGCACCAGTGGCCTCATCCTGTTCTCCTCTCTGCCTGAACAAAGTGTAGGTCTCTTAGTGTGAAATATTAATATATAATTATATGTGCCTCCACCTTGAGATGTATAATTAATGGTGTGTATATGTATTATCAATATATTAATGTGTATCATTAATATATATTAATTACTAGTAATTACAGAATTGCTGTCAATGTTTACCATTAATTATTGCTAATTATAGTTGCATATATAATTACATATGCACACACATAAGTACACACGGATCTCTCGGGCAACTGGGCTTAGGCATGGAGACTACCAGGTTTGTCTGATAGCTGAGCCCCCATGGTTTTGGTATGAAAGAGAAACGGGGCCATAAGGAGGATCTCTGACTGACCTCCAGGCCCCACAGACTCTCAAGCAGCTGGCTGAGATCCTACTGATCCTTCCATAGCCAGGTCCTCCAGCGGTCTCACCCTTGGAGATGGACAACCCATTGGCTGCTTGGGTGCTTAACCTTCTCACCAGCAAGCCCTGCTTAATATTTGCCAGTGATCACGTGGTCTCTTGCAGACCTGTGCTCATGCCAGTTGCTGGTAGCTGGAGCCCTGAACACACACGTGTACACCCAAAATAGAGTGTCAGCCCCTCAGGAAAAGAGTTTAATGAGAAATCAGGAGAGACTGTACTGGTGAGGTGCAGGACAAGGCCAGACAAGTGTTCTTGATAAGCTATCTGCTGACATGCAATTGGCTCAGTTGATTCCCTTATCCCTCCATTTCTCTATACTTGTTCCACACTTTCTCCCAAAACCCCCTATGAAATCCCAAAATGCTCTTCCTTTGCATCCCATAATGTGCCAGATACCCCAAGGCAGAATCTAAAAGATGCTCTGGAGAGGTGCTCCTGTTGTCCCTTCATGATGGGTCAACGTGTGGGCAGTGGGGCTAAGACTCCTGGGATGTTTAGAGATGGGCCTTTGACTGGCTGATGGCCCCTGGGAGGAGCCTGGGAGTAGCTGGGGTAGGGGATTATCTGTGCTCCCCGTGTGTGTGTGTGTGTGCAGAGGAGCTTTATCACAAAACCTAAGGCCAGGTATAGAACATGCAGAATTGTCCTAGGTCTGCCAACTCAGGACAACAGCTTTGCATGAGAAGCT
>JANIJG010018201.1:0-27842 GCA_024611175.1 Megaceryle torquata | reverse complement strand
AGAAAAGAAAAGAAAAGAAAAGAAAAGAAAAGAAAAGAAAAGAAAAGAAAAGAAAAGAAAAGAAAAGAAAAGGAAAGGAAAAGAGAAAGGAATAGACATGTTCTCATCTGCATGTCTCATTTAAAATTTTAATGTTTTAATTATATAGGAGTTCTAAAATCAATATCGTATGTATTAAGGCATTGTTTATATATCTTACAACAGTAGTAAGGAAACTGTTTAGCTTAGTTTAGCTAAGCAAATTTAGGTTTAGGAAATCACGCTCTTTACCTGTTTGCATCAGCCCATCTTCATATTAGCCCATTGCAATTGGCCAGATTCAGCCATGCACCACAAGTAGAAGTCACACAGCCACGAAGTTTCTAAAGGTTGTTCTGAATAGCTGGTAAGGTGGCCTTATGGTAGGGGCTGTTTTATCAGAGTCAACAAAACTAGCTGTAAAACAGCATAATGCTGAATCAGCTATTAAAAACTGTACCAACTGTGCTTGGTCCAGCCACTGTCTCCTCCTGCTTCTTCTTACCCCATCTACTCCGTCTGTCATCTAGAGGCCTGTACCTGGCCAGCTTCCCTGCTTTTATTTTTATAAGATGGAAATATGTGCTTATGGGCAGATAAACACCACTGGGAAAAAGGCTTCATATAAGTTTCTCTCTTACTGGACACCAGAAAATTTATATAAATAGTATGACACAAGAAAACTTGAGTCACAGTTTGTGCCTTAGATGTTCAGTCAATCAGGCTTAAGACACAAATCCAAAAGGAAAACAAGTTTCCTTAGATTGATTTTCACTGAGCTGTGTTTTAATTAATCCAACTTCCAACTTCAGTTTCCATCAGGAAAATTACTATGCACTAGAGTGACAGCTTTGGTGTCCTTCTCCTGTGAGATGATCAGCGTCATTATTTAAATAATCAGATGAAATCTGAGACTAGCAAATCTTAATTTCATACCGAATTAGAACACCATGTCTGGTTTTAGACACCAGACTTAAAGAAAGAAGCAAATCAGCTGGAGACAATCCAGAGGAGAATGACAAGAAAGATCAGAAGTATAGAAATTATAACCTAAAGAAAATTGAATGAATTATGTTAGTTTAGTCTGACACAGAAAAGATAGAGCAAAGACATTATAACACAAGAGGTTGCTTCAAGGAGGCAGAACAATGTATTTCTCTTGCCTGTGTTTGATAGAACAAGAAGTAATAGGCTTAAATTACAGCAAGGAAGATTTATTTTAGAAATTACAGAAAACTTTAATGGTGAGGATAGAGAATGGATTGCTTGCAAGCTTTTGGAGTTTCCATCTCCACTGGAGATCTGTAAGATCAAAGTACTTGAGTAAGTGCTTCTTGCAGGCAGGAGGATGGATTAGGTGTCTTCTAGAGGTCCCTTCTAGTTCTACTGTATATTTTACTGTAGTGGTAAAACTGTAGTTTAAAAGATAGGCTTCATGTACTCTTCTTACGCTATCTCATCCTTGTCTTCAAGCAGTGATAAAATTCTTCTGTAGAGAAGAGAGTAAACAATGTTATCACTCCAGTGATCTTGTAATGAAAAATGGAAATACATCTCGGAATAAAGTACTTTTTGATATACCTTCATTTAGATAATTGTGCAGAAGTACTTGGAAAGTTGGCTGTAATAGGGGAAAAACATATAATGTGATAAAATTCATTTGTTTAAAATTACTTTTTCAGCACCTGTTACTGTTGTACTGAATGCTATCACTGTAGATCACTCGTGGGAAATTCAGAAATCAATTGAATAAAATTGCCCTAATTGCATTCAGAATACTAAATATAGTTTTAGATTTTTATATTATCATTCCTTCTATTTTAAAGCTTTCATTTAACTGGAAATACTAGAAGTAGCACTTTAGTTCTCAAAAATTGTGTGTATCATGTGAAATCCATTAAAAAACTAAAAGGATAAAGTAAAGTGTAGACATTTCAGAGATGACTTTGAAAATCCCTATTACTGTCTTCATGGTTGAAACCTCCAGAATAAAATGATTGGGCCAAGGAGACTGACTTCTCAAACACATGCCCCTGATGGAGAATTCTGATCTATTTACTTGTTTAATTCTGCACAGTCTTTCTTTTCTTCACAGTTTACCTCATAACTTGAGTGAAGTTTGTTTGTATTGCCTGTAATATGACCAGGGCATAACACCTCTACTGCAGAATATCACAGAAATTTGTCCTGACTGTTCTTTTTCTTGAACATTGGATTTTTAAATAGTTTAGTCTGTTCAGTTGTGGAAGGTCTTCTTTGGGAAAAAACAGGAGCAGAGATACTGGTTTAAATTCAGGGCAGAGGTGCCCAACCCAAGGCACTTTGTGAACTACATGGATCCTCCTTCCCCTTTAGCTGCTTAGACCTCAGGAGAGCTTGGTCCTGAAGAAGGACACTGTCAGCTCTCAGAGCTGAGCAGCAAGCTGTCCCTGATGCCACTGAGCCCTGCTGAGATGGGCATTGGTTCTTGGGTCATGGGAAACACTGTCTGTCCTGCCCCAGGTTTCTCAGATGTAGACCCTGGGAGACCACTGTACCTACAGTTCCTAGGTTTGTCACACATGGACTGAATGTGGCTGCTAGGATACTTCACCTCACCCCAGGCTTACTTCAAACCTCCTTCTTCCCTTCCTCATCAGAGACAGAGATACATATACATGCAATGGGACCAGATATGTACCGTGGATACATGTATATCATGTGTAATCCTCTTCCACCATTGAAATAGCTATGTTTGGGTCCAGTTATATCAGAATTAATGTGAATTTTCAGTGCTGCAATAGTAGAAATTGATGCACTGAAAGGATGAAGCCACTTACGCAGTGAATGGGAAATGTTGGAGGCTTCTCTAGGGTGTAAATGTTAGACTTGGGTACCTATGCTCCTGCAGGCACATATGCCCTGTAGATTTCAGCACAGGGTAGAGTTACCTGAAATTAACTTTAAATAAATTTGGTCAGCTATCAGAAGCAGCCTGGCCTCATTCATAGGCAGCTCTGTCCATAGAAGTTATTGTCAAGATGCTCTGCCTTCTTGTAACTATGTAGCTTCTACTGTTTGAAGTCGATTGCTTAAAGCAAGCTCAATAGGACCTTGCCACTGGTATTTTTCAAGCTGTGACCCACAGCAAATTCCTGGAACATGTTAAAACACTAAGTGTTAACAAAACAGAAGTTCATGATGTCCATAAGAAAAGAATAAATAGTGGCCCAGCCCACTGGGAAAGACTGCACCATTCAGTGACTTAAATTCCTCATGGCTCTAACTCTTAAGAACATGTGTTCATATGAAAAGCTCATTACAATGAAAACAAGTTTAATAAACAGGCACATTTTTAATTGAGAAGCTCAAAAGAGAATAGACAGTTGTAAGAAGCAAGAATCTTCACAGATTTTTGTTATATTTTTAAAACCAGCACCTCTATTCTGGGCATTCATGTTCTCAAATGGAGATCAGGCACGTGTTCAAAGTGATTTTACAGGTACATTTCCTTACATTCAATAGACACAATGGATTTTAAACAGTTTCATAGCAACGGATGGTTCATGATGCCCATTAACCTAGATAAGTGAGTATCAGTTTGGCACATCATCCATAATGGTCCATAAATGGTCTGTGGGTAAAAAATTCTTTCTCTTCATCTGTTCCTAAGAGGTGTTTTGGTTTGGTGGGTTTGGTTTTTGGGTTTGTTTTTGTTTTTTTTTTTTTTTTTTTCCCCCTAGACTTTGTTTTACAAAGCAGATGATGTGAATTTTTGCATTCAGGAAAAAAAAATCATACCCAAGAGCTTTATGGTAATAGCGCTTACTGCAAGAAAGATTTATGTTTCTCTGGAATATAGTAGCCATAGTATATCTTAGCAGGTAATCAAAACTTTTAAAAGTTGAATATATACCTTGACAGCAGCTAAACAGACATTCCTAAATAGCTGAGATTTTTAAATGACTGTTGCTATACCTGATGGAATTTGGAAAGTCAGTTTCACATTCTATTTTTAATATTCAATTCCTTTACACTGCTGGGACATGTCATATCTCTTCTGCAATACAAAATACTACTAATACCATGGTAGAGGAGGAAATCAGTGTGATACCTGATGGATGGAGTTGGCACAAAGCCCTGGGAAGAGCAGAATGCAAGCACTCTGGGAAGTGCAGAGCTGGGAAGTAAGGATTAGTGCTGGGATGCTGTGTGCCCCCAGACCTGTGGCATGCCTGAGGCATGGTAGAGACTCCTGGTGGAGGCACAGTACTTGCTGTGGGAGGAAGACAGTGCATCTTGGAGGAAATTAAACCACCTCTCAGAGTGTCATAATTTTGACTTAAGTACCTCACAACCCCTGCTCACACAGACCATGGTGTCAACAGGGTATGTGTGCTAGGGCTTGTGAGTTACCTACCCCACACGTGTGCCTTCGATGAGGTAGCTCTGCGGGAAGACATTTGCAGCGTGTGTGTGGGCTTAATGCCATCCCTGACACTCTACTACTTTTTACTACATAGTAACATAAAACTGTGTTTTATAAATACACATTTAATATACTGTGATGTGCTACATGATATTTTGGACTGGTTATATGCGAGGCATCTTTGCATGAACCTTAATGAGACTTACAAAAGGAAGTGGGAAATTTTAGAGAAAATTGGATGAAATAACTTAATTCTCCATAGTTAAAGACTTTATATTTTAATCAAGTCTTGAGTCTGAGACTAATAACTCTTCAACTGGATGTTTTAAATTACTAAAATTTAAAACCAAATATGTATAATTTAATATGCATTATCACCAACATATTTGTATATCAGTAATTCCTAGAGGTATGAACATGAAAATGACAAATCTCAAAAGCCAGCACAGGCCTTTCCCAGAACTCTGGGTTGGATTTTGCTGCGGTTTTGCCCAGCTGTACCAAGGATGGTGTCCTCTGCTGCTTCAAACCCACTCGCCCCTCTGCAAACTTCTGTGAGACACACTTAGTGAACTATAGTGGTGTGGTTCTTGTTCCCAGTGATAGGATAATGCAATACCAGTCTTAATTTTGCTTAATGTATGCGTCAGGGTGTTTGATTCTCTGTTATTTGACTGTTATGAAATCTTGACAGAAAAAAAAAAATATTTTAAACAGTTGGTTTTGGATTCTGGTCTGTTGTTCCCTATGCTTATGGTCACAATGCCTGCCAACCTCAGGAGTATTCAGGAGTCATAAATTTTATAAAGTTTGTGGATTTCAAAGTTTCCTGCAGTGTGGGATTTCTTTTCCACCTGTCTCACAGAGTTCTGGGGCACTTTACATTAGACTGAACTAATCATTTATGGGCAATGCAACTGGTGAGTCCCAGACCCTATCAGGTAGTTCCAACCACACTTCTAAGCCCCTTCTCACACGATTCATCTCATGAGTATTTCGTATTGGGTATCTATCTATTCTACTTACTGGTCACCATCCATACCTGTTCATACCACAAAGCAGGGTTTGATAGTGGCCAAAATGAGCTGGGGTTTTAAGAAGCCTACCTGTACTAGACATTTTGTTGTTTGTTGTGAGGTGATGAGGGATTGTCTCAGCATAGCAAAAGGTGTTTGTATTTGTTATTTGGAAAGAAGACAATAAAACCTTCTAAAAGTTAATTTGTTGGGTTTATGTGTATCTATAGAGGATCATGAGAATGCTTCAATGATAAAGAGTAAAAACCTTTTAATAAGACATTTTTGAAGTTAGGCAGTTTTGACTACAATTTTAATAACCTTAGTGAAGTTATTGTAATTCTAAAACAATTCAATACATTGTTTTATGACCTTAAGGCACTACTAATATAGAATTATATAAAAACAAATTAATTTATGATTGACTAATGAAATAAGATCATCTGGGAGTGCTGTAGAATACACAAGTATATATGATAAACTGTTTGAGTTTCAGTATGCTTAAGAGATAATTCTTCAGACCTTACCTCAAGATGACACCTTTACTTTCTGTAGCTCAACTTGTCCTGTCAGGGTAAAGATGATGTGTCTATAGTGGGGATAAGAAACCTCTAGCAATGACTTGCTTTCAGTTTACTTTTGGAGTTATTTTTAGTATGACTAATCACATGTAAGACTAGCAAATGTAGTCAGTGTCCATTAAACTTCATCAAATCTCAGTTAATATGGTGGTCAAAAATCTTTAATATCTCTAAGGTTTCCACTGTTCTTCTAGATTTCATTGAAATTGTCCAAGAGATTGAAAAATTACCAGGTAAAACAGTTGAGTGAATGTATAATGAGCCTCCATAAACCTCATTTCCTTAGGACATTATACAACAAAGTGTACAGCCTGCTGGATGGGGACATCTTCAGTATTTATCAGTACAGATGTTTTGCTTCAGTTATTAATCTTACTGTCAGTTTGTGGAGAAAAAATCCAGAATACTTAACAGAAAAAAATACTAATCAGTCTTCATCATGCTTGGATTTTTATTTGGAAAACATGTAAGAGTTAAACTAAATGTATTCTACCTCGAGTTAGCTATAGTTAGCATTTCTGATCAGAACATCCAGTTCTTTCTTCTCTTTTTCCTTTTAAAATTATGTTTTTATTTCAACCACTTTCTACCAGCAGGCAAAGCTGCTGTTACACTCTACCCAGCTGTGAAATCAATATGATTTTCATTACAAAGATAACAGAAACTCTCTTAGAAAGACTGTGAATTGCCAAAGGTCAAATAACAGTCAGTGGCAGAGCTTAGAATTTAGATGTCCTAATTAAAAAATCTCATGGTATAAATATATTAATGAAATGCACCCTAAGAAATGTTTGCATTTAAGATGGCAACAATTTTGGGCTATTACATTGTTTCCTTAATTACTGTAGTTCATGTAAGTCACATCAATATGTGACAAATTCTTTCTTATAAAATAGGTATTAGCTATTCTTTCTTTTTTTAATTCACAATTATTTGAGTGTGATTAGATTAGAAAGTGTAACAGTCACAGAAGAGAGAACATATCTAGTAAGATTTCTGTCATAATGGACTCTAAAAATTACACATAAACTGAATGAATGGGTGCATCAGTTATTTCTGTGATGTATGACTTCATTAACAAGAGGAAGTGCACAGTCAAACTGAAAGCAGCACTTGAGTCTTTCAGCCAAAGCAGCCAGATCTATTTAAATTAAAAGCAGCATTTTAAAATAAATGTTATTACTTTTCCTAAGATCTTCTGTGATCTCTTCTCATTAATCCTTATTTTTTTTCCAGCAGTTAAGTTACATCTGCCTTATTATGCATGAAAATAACAGGAAATAAGTAATTTTGTTCAGTGTATTTGTTTGATATTCCTCTCTCCTATCTCTCTATCTTTATTTAAATTCTTTTCCACCCCATATGCTAAAATGGTAAACTCAGATTGACAAATATTGTGAACTTTAGTAGAAAAAGTTCTTCACCTTACAGCTGAAGGATTTTCATGTTATTGTGCTCCCTCTGCTGGATAGTGCCTATTAATTTTTTATTCCCTGAGCTGTACTAATATCTGTGTTCTATAAACAGTCAATCACATCACCTTCTTGGAAGAGGTACAAAAAGTGGGAATGCCTCACTTTGGTCCCAGATGACATGGAAGGTGACAGCTGTAGGCTAGGAAAAAGCCTGTTGTCTGACAGTTCAGAACAGTCAAGAGTCTTTGGTGGACATTTGAGGAACAATTATTTACTATCTCTTGAACAAAAACAGATGGACACTAAATAACCTTCTTTAATTTGTATAACTTAGAGAGGTTGATGTTGATTCTCCTACTCTTCTAAGTACAACAGAATCCTCAGATGTCCCTGTAAAGTTATTAGTCGCAATCTTAGTGGAGTGGTTCTCATAACTTGCTTTATCTTTTGTTGAATCTTCCAGAGTCACTGCTGGGCCAGCATTTGCTCAGCAGAGAAAGCAAACATGCTGTCATGCTCAAGCACCAGCCCCACGGCGAGGCAGCAACAGCTCAGTCCTTTCCAATCTCCAGTGAAGTGAGGTGAGAAGGAGGAAGAGAAATGCTCCACTTCTGTTTCTGCAAGAGATTTTGGCCTTTGGGGTGTTTTGGGCTTGCTTTCCTGCCCACCTTTCTCCTACTGCTGTCACATGGTTAACTAGGCTTTATCCTGCTTGCTTGCTTTCTTTCCTTCCTTCCCAGGGCAGTGATGGACACCCCAAGAACAGGTCATGCAATCCCACAGCTTCTCCCTGGTTGCCTTGGAGCCTCCTGATCCAGTGGGGCCAGCCAAGCCCCTGCCATGGGACACTGCCTAGACCAGCCAGCCAGGTCCACAACCTCCTCTCTATGTTGGCTGACCCAAATGGTCCTGTGGAAAAGGGATGGAATCTCAGCATCCACTTCAGTTGCAGGTGATTCAACTGATTGAACTTCTTCTTCCTAGATCTTGTGCCATAGTTTTGCCAGGGAAGATGTGTACTTTTGCAGTTTCCTTCAAATTTAATGTGATGTATAAATGCTGCTGCATATTAGTAACATTGAATTGGGAGTTATTTTTCAACCTGGCTTGGCAGCACTTACAGATTTCTTCTCCCATATTTCAATATAGATCATACTGGTAGCATATTCTTAAAACAAAATTAAAAATTACCAGTTGTTGGGGGCAATAACTTCCTTTCTAAAACCAGTAACTATTTGACTCTTGGTTTAACTAGGAGACAGATTTGGGGAAAGGCATTGTGGACAAATTCTAGTTAAGAATTTTTTTCTGAGGTGAGCTTTAAATTTCAATTTCTGTATATATAGAATAATATTGAAAGTCTTTGATTCTCCCAGACAGTTCTACAGTGAAGTAATCAGCATAATTATCTTCTCTATGACCCTCTCTAATAAATGAAACTTATTTCCATATGCATGTACACTTTCTTTTACAAATAAAGTTCTTTTTAAAAACATTTATAAAAGAACTAACTTGTTAAAAGAATAAAGTTCAAGTTCCTGAAACCTTAAGTTCTTCCTGTTCAGAGGACAAGACAGATGTTTAATACATTTTGCTTTTGCTAAAATAATAAAAGCTTGTGATATTCAACAAATATTTTTCCTTAAATTAGCAAGGCCTAAACAAAAACAGTGTTGCCATTTGCAGGATAGCTTGTCCTAGGGTGAATCCCCTCTGTCAAACCAAGTTGGGGTGATGAGGGTTCTACTGATGGTGGAGCTGGGCTGTGGCAGCCGGGAAGCACTTCTGCAGAAGGCACCCTCTGTGGAGGAACTTTCAGGACCAGGTTGGAAATCATTTGCCTCAGATACCTATTTAGTTATAGCAACTGAAACACTTGACAGTGCTTGTCATATGCTTTGGGAACATTCCCAAGCAGAATATTAAACTCCTAGTGCCCTGGTGAGCTCATTCATACTCCTGTTATCCCGTTCTGGGGGACTAATCCAGCAGCCCCTGAAGTTGGTGAGGAGATTCAGTTGTCTTTAGGATGCTTTGAATGAAATCTTAGATGAATTTTACATAATTTAAGTCACACCAATGGAATTATTTTCTAAAGTTATAAATGTTAGTTTATTTTCCAGTTTCTTTATTCCAAGATACCTGCTTTCCTCTATCTTATGAAGAGCAGTGATGTGAAGTGGAAAAAAGAGTATGTTTTTACAGCAGGATTTGAATTTCTATTCATTACTGCTATTTTCCTAAGTTTTTCCAGAGAAGGACTGGAATAACCTTGCATCCACATTCCATATAATACTAATTCAAATGCAAATTTATATGTTGATCAGGTCTTTTCTCAAAATATGCAGTCAGTTCATGGGAAGAACTGTGGAAACTTCATAGTTGACATGGATAAAGAAAGCGCCGGTTTAAACTATTGCAGTTCTGAGTCAATTCCTGTCATACTTTATTGCTTTCTGGTCATACAACAAATATAATAGGAAAATAATCTTTTGCAAAATAGCTTATTATATGTAAGAGAAGAAGAATTGGGCTTTGCCAGAAAGAAACACCACTCAGATCCAAATATTTTTCTAGACTGTATTTCTTTATATGCTGGAAAATTTTATTTTCATTTCCATTCATTTTAACAGCAGATTTTAATTTTTGTTTTGAAAACAAAACAAAACAGAAAACCAGGATATATCAGGAGTGAGGAAGAATAAATCTAGAAACTAAACAGACGAAAGATACTATTTCAAATAAATATATTTGTGGTAGTGGGAAGGAAACAGATCAAACAAGAAGAAAAGACTGGAGAGGATCTACTGTGGATTCCACTGATGTGGTAACAGCTGTTATTACAGTATCCCACTTTTTGAATTAAATATTGATAGACATAAATAAATAAAAGACTGAGTAAACTGAAATGTGTGTTCTGCCTTCCTAAAGCTTCTTTTCAGCATCTGGAGTACCAGAATCAACACCCTTTTATACAATTAATAGTATTAAATAACATCAGCTGACAGGAAATAAGAAAGTTCCTATGGCAACTAAAAATAAGCACAGGAGGAAAAACGCATCAAATGCTGTCAGCAGACAGTGTAAGAAGCAGCTGTATGTAGATAATAGAACAAGAGCATACACAGAAATCCTGCTTGTAAACATATGGGGTTTGATAGCTTTTACTGGTAGGGTTGTTTTTTTGTGGCTTGTTTTTTTTTTTTTTTTTTCCCAAAACAGGAACATGATACCTTGGTTATAGCATCTACTTATCAATAACTCAAATTGTTTTGCTGAGATAGACTCCTGGTTTACAGGGTGTAAAGCGTAAGGGCAGAGATCCTCATCTTCAGGAAAGCAGATGTATCTATCCTCTCAGATTCATACACTGTTCAGAAAGCCTTTGGGTGCTTCAAATCTCATGCACGTCTGCCACTTTCTCTCAAGGTTACTCTTTGATCCCTGTACACAAAACGTTTGAGAAAAGTTTTTCATAGAAGCAGAAGTGCAAAATGTCTGGTAGAATAATGACTTCTGGAAGAAATGGGCCCTACACATCACATAGACACTACATACACATGCAACTGTGTTCATTTAAAGATATACTGATCTTGAGAAAGTGTAGATGATAAAATCCCTGATGGAGGGGAAACCTGAGTGTGCAGCTGCACTGCTGAGGCTACAGCTGGGCCACGTGTAAGCTGCTGCTTTCATCTGAGTGGGAGAACTAGTTTAGAAGACAATTTAACTCTTGAAATTCGTGGGTTATCTGCTTTGCCTACCTATCTGATCTTCTGACCTTCAACTCTCTCATAAAAAGCAAAAAACACCCTCCCCCAACCCCCTTCCCTCCACCACCAGACCTGTGCAGGGCAGAGAGAGTAGCACTGTGTTTCCCTTTGCTCTCTGTGCTCTGAAGTTGTTGCCCCTGTAGACACGTTCAGGCTCCCCCTTCTGATTCAAAGATGTTGCTGTTTTTATAGTAAAACTTTTATGTTGAGCAGTGCTTCATCTCCACTGAGGGCCCTCCTGGAGTGGCTTTTCTCACCAGGTCTTGGTGGTGAGATGAACCCACTGTCAAGTTTCTTGACCAGCTCAGGAAACTTGGTTTCTTAGCAGGAGAACATTCAGCCCTGCAGATGGCAATGGTATTGTATTTCTTCCCTGTGAATTCTATCCTGTTAAGTAATAAAAATGAGTTCATTAATGTCAACTCTAACATTATGAAGTGGTGTGGGAGAGTGCCAAAGAAGGACCAAAAGCAAGGGCTGGAGGAAATGTGGTCGGACTGCCCTGATACCAGTAGAGGCTTTTAGTTTTACTCAGGACTTTTATAATTTCTGATTTGTTAGGTGTCTGTGCTGATTGCTGACCCAGCTTTTGAATTCACCACTCCAATTGTAAAAGACAACTCCATTGTTCCAAGGACAACATCATTTTCAGTCTTAATATTACACAGCTGAGAGGGCCTTGTGGGACAAGAAGCTCATACACCAGCTATGTTTGGGAACTATATAATATAGTTGCTTCCATAAAATTAATTTTGATCTTTTCCTATAGATACATATATTAATATATCCTTCCTACTCCTGTGTGCCATGCTTATATGATAGTGTATCACAGATGTAACCCATCATTATGTGACTCAGGCTGCAAGTCAACACATGTAACCACAGGCATGTGGAGTATGAATAGATATCAGCCACTGATACTATAATAGCTTACTCTGCAGTTTGGGTATATACAGGAGGTTGTGAACAATGCCCTGTCCCTCTGTGGACTATACTTGCACTGCCTGCACATGTGCAGACACATTTAGGAACTGATCATTCTGTGGTCCACAGCAAAACACCAGAAACTGGGTGATAGTCACTCAAAGGGAACCACTTTCTCAAATTGGCTGACAAGAGCAAGAGTAAACATGTTGTGTTTTGCTCTGACATAATTAGCACAGCAAAGAAATTAGCTGTCTTCTGTCTGAGTAAAGGTGTATACTACACAAGTACTCCAGCAAAGAAAATGTTTCTGAAATTATCTGAACCAGGATGTCACTGTAAAGGGAAATTACACATTATATTGTAACAGAAATTCAGGGTACAGCAGCTGAGTGTTGGCAATTACCTCCGGATTCATAACAAACTTGTTCTTGTTCATGTGTTGGCTACTGGAGCAGAGCAGTTTGCATTTGTGGGAGCTGCAGGTCTTGCGTTAGAGAACATTTGGTCTCTGAGCCACAAGTTCCCAGTGGCAGTGTCAGGCAAGTATAGCCCAGACCAGGAGGCAAGGTGGATGGCACAACTTGTTCTGTCCTTCCCTCCTGTCTGTGAGTACCCTGTGCTCTTCAATAGCTAGAGGAATTTACTGACCACTTCCCTGGTGCTGCTACAGAACTGGGTAATTATAGAGGTTACAGTGATTAAATTACAGTATAGTTTTTCCTACTCTGCTTGTGAAATGCTGCAGCTCACCCCACCTTTTATTCATGGCAGATGGTAGATTCTCAGACTGTATGAATGGGTGCTGCAGGAGTAAGCCTTTTTTTTTTTTTACTTCCCACAACTAGGATATTTTCTTCACCTTGTGTGAACTAGCAGGACAGTAAAATAGACAGCATGTCTACTTTGTGTGAGTCAACTTGACATTTAATTTACTCTCTCATATTCAGTAGCTAACTTTGATAACTGAGTTGAAAATAACAACAATCACCGACAAGCAAATGGAGCATCAGTGACCTTGTAATTTTTGTTCCTTGGGTGAACAGATATTCTTGATTTGCTGAAGAGTCATAAAACAAGTATTAAGAAAGAAACAGAAGAAACTAAATATATAATTTGTATGTTTGTACTAAACAAGTTCTAAAGAAGACATCAGAATTTAAAAAAATAGGTTGGGTTTTGGTTTTTATCAAATACATTTTTTAAAGTAAAAAATGTCAATGTATCCCTTAAAAATGAGTTGAGTCATAACACAGAATGAACTAAGGCATTGTACCTAAACACCTGTAAGACACTTACTAAAGCCTTCTTTTAGTGGCTCACAACATGACTGCTGAAATGCTGACTGCTCAAAAATGCCCAAATTTACAGAGGTTTAGATTTTTTATAACATCCGCAAAGTACAAAAAACAGTTCTTACTTGAAAAATATGTTTCAAACAAAGCTGAGAAGGAGCCAGGGTTGGTCACCACTATTTCAGCAAAGTCAGTTGTAACAGTATGTCTGCTGTAGGATAGAGGAGGCAAAGACACTCATACAGGGTCTGAAGCTCAGTTAACTCCTGCCGATCAAGTGTCTTAACAAACTCCTGAAAGAAGAACACTTTTCAACTGGAAAAGTAAAACTGTGAAAAAAAGTGAAAATGGGAGTGTCTTTGCAACATTAATGTGTAGTGTAATGGGTTTTTTCCTTTATAAAATGACTAGTGTGGTACTAAGAACTACTATTAGATCTGTTGTTTAGTGGATCACTTGCAGATTATGATCAACTGCCCTCTGCTTGTTGGATCAATATTTCAACAAATATAATAAAGTTACATTGGTTGTTTGTGGTTAGAGTACTTGTAATAAAACACTTTACAGTGACTTTGTAAGTACTCAGAACAAAAACTTCAGAAACAAAACAAAATTGGGCAGTCTTCATACAAGAAGTCAATGTGTGGGAGCTCCCTCAGAAACTGAAGGAAATTCTGACATCAGCGGGTCAAATGTTCTGTTGGCATAGCTGGCCTACTCTGTTGGAAAGAACTTTTCTCATTAAAAACAAATGTAAAATTTCACATGAAGCTGTTTCTCAGCTAATTTAGAGCAGGCTCTTTCATGTGCTTCCTCCTAAGGGAGGCAAAACATTCTTGGCTACTATTAAAATGAAAGATTAAATTGTTTAGTACCTTGCAGGACTGGGCCACCAGTAATCAAGGCTGTTGCACATTCTTAGGACCTCAGGCAATGCAGTAATGCCATCAGCAAAGTGACCTGCTATACTTAATAAATGTAGTTGTTTCATAGGAAACTCGTTGCATATGTTTAACCTGAAAATAATCTGAAAATTTTTACTGTATTAGTAAAATTAAAATATTAACTCATTGCACCTTGAAAATTGAGTGTATATTTATTTTAACTTTGAGTACATAAGTTTTTTCCTTGTTCAGTATATTTCTGTTTCTTCAGCAAGTATAATTTGGAAGAAGAGAAATAATGACTGATGCATTAAAATCAATCATGATAGCAAATTTAATATCCAAAAAGTTCCTCACATATTCTGGAAAAAAATCAAAGTGATGACAAAATGTAGTGCAATAGTTAGTACTCATTTGCTATATTGAAGTCAGAAATATGCTGTAGCTTAATTTTCCTCATGATTATAAATGGCTCTGTACTGGCGAGTCCAAACTGTACCACAGCTTTTGAGATAACCAGGTTATCTTGCACATGCAGCTTAAAATGCACGTGGCAGAAGTGTATATGACATGCATAAGTCACCGTCCAGAGCCTAGTGCAGTGCATAAATATCATTTGCATACTACAGAACATATTTGTAATTTTATGCTAATGTATGATAAGGAATTTTTTTTAAGTGTATCAGAAGTCTTTTAAATCTTCTTATGGTAAGTCACAGGATTAATATATTAAGTGTGGGCTCCAAATCCCCGTTCCAAGTTCAAGCCCTTCAAGGCTAGGCATGTAGGGATGCCTAGTACCTGGGAATCTCCTGATCACAAAGGACACATGACAAAAAAGAAGCTGCCAGAAACCTCCTTCATGCTGAAGGCTGTGGTGGTAAGAAGGATGAAAACCTTCAGGACTTGCATCCCTCATCAGGTGCTGATGGTTTGAGATGAGGAACAGGGGCTCTAAGAGTGCCAGCTTGCCCAGTGAGAGGCATGAACTGCAGGAGAGGAGATAGAAATCCCTCAGCAGAGAAGTCTGGTCCCTCAGGACAGATCTCTTGGGACACCACTGTACTTCTAAATGAAGTGACACCAGAAAGGCTCCCCTGTCCTTCAGCCACCATGCACAGGCTGCGCACATCCACCCTACACAGCCCTTGTCTCTGCGTCTCTTCCAGATGACCTGTGGGCATCCCCATGACACTAACTCAGAGCTGGTTTATATTTGCTTTTGTGAGGTGGATGCATCTGAAGTGATGCCCTTGCGATAGCATGAAGATAAACCTTTGGTTCCCCAGGCCATGGTGTGGGGCAGGTGGGGATGCCTGGAGGTGTGTGGTCTGCTGGGACAGCAGTGGGGGCGATGTCAGGTGGAGGTAGCTCTGGAGGACAGTGGAAAAATTACATGGTATGGATGATCTCTAGCCTAGTATCTTGGCTCTCTTATTTACTATGCAGAAGACTCTAAACCAAAGTGACTGCCTTGGGTAAAGATTTAGCCTGACCTTTTTTCAGTTGTCAACTTGTGTTCATGGAAAACCTGCTGTTAAAGAGGACTGCTTTGTGAAATTACATCAGAGAAGGATTCTTACTGTTTGTCATTGGATTGTATTTTGGTGCTAAATCACATCAACTCCAGAAAGATGTCAGGAAAAAAATGGATAACGTGTTGCTGCTGTCATCCTGAGTTTTGTTTACATTTCTTTACATTAAAGCTCTGATTTCTGTAGGAGTTTTGAGATTGATCTTGTTCTTGTATCTTCTAGGTTTCAGAAATATATTGTTAGGTACTAAATTAGGTCTCTGTGTTGCTTGTATTATGCTTACATATTTTAAAATCATATGGTCTAAATGATGTTCCTAGGAAAGTACATCAGCACTAAATACCATAACATTATACTTTTCAGTTTGGCTATTCTGCATTTTTTTTATTATTTGCATGTGTTAACATTATGTATTCAAAATATGTTAAAAGGACACAAAGCTTTGAAAGTCAAGCAGTAAAACATAATTCTTAATTCTTCATAATTCTGGTTGTTTGTTTATTTTTTCTGGCTTTAATCTGTGCAATTTTAACTAGCTTCCTTTGGTTTGTGATTGTGATCAGTCTTTAATTAAGAGAGACATACTACCTTTTTATCCTTGCTGATAGACCTCTTCTAACACCTGGAAAGGAAACATGCTTCAGGAAACATGCTTCATATAGATGACCTGTTAATGAACTCAGTATTTGATTTTATCCTTGTGCTCACTGAGCATCCAATGCCTTATTCATTTCACATTGTGCAAACCTGCTGTAATGCAGAATTATTTGTTTCCTTATGACCATTTCTTTCATGTTCATCCTTTGTGTACCCAGATGTTTTGCAAGCAGTAATGAACTTATTGCCATACTCCTTTGCTGCAATTAAGACCATTATTATTCCCATTTTTCAGATAATAAGCTGAAGCAGAGGAATATAAATAATAACTTTAACTATACATTGTGGACATTGAGTAAGAAAACAATAGACAACTATTCCTCAGACTTGATTAGCTTGCAGTACAGACCTCCCTGATGTCAGATGTGTGTGTGAGAGCCCTGTGCTCCTGTGGGAGAAGTGTATCCTCCCTCTTGTACTGGGCACACAGCTAAGCGGCTGTCAGTGGCTATGAAGGAATGGCTTTGTGGGGAAAGGCTTTGTGAGTTTATCTAGGTTAAAGGATTTGAAAGGAGACTGATGCCTTTCCCTTTCCAACTGCGGGGAGTGGATAGATTGAGGCAGCCACCTTGTGTAATCTCCACCTTGGTTTCATGTCTGGCTCCTGGGTCAGTGCATCTGGGAAGGGCAATTGCAGGGAAAGTCTTGTCTTAGCCTCCTTTATCCTGGGGTCAGAAAGAAAATAGGCTTAGTGTGGACACAATCCTTGGAGATGCTATTTATCAATTACTACTAAGCATATGCAATCAGATATTTTCTCAATTATTTATAACTTGGCTACATTTAAACATTATACCCCTCCACACACATAGATGCACAACAAAAGGCTTATCCATCACACAAAGACTATTCAATGCCAAATTTAACTTCCTTGCCTCAAGTCATCATACTGCCAGAAATTATTGACAAATCTGTTGTAGTAATCACTGGTAAATTGTATGATTGGCAAATAATATATTTTCTGCTGACTTTATTATTGGAAACAACTGGACAATTTATGCTGACACTCTTTTGGAAAACAGACATGGAAAATTTCAGCCACAGCAGTTAAATTCTGGAAGAGTTTTGAACAACTGAAATGAAGGCTTTCTAATGGGAAGTGTTTGGCAGCATTAATTACAAAGAGACTTAGCCATTCAGTCTGCAATTGCTTTTCTCAAACTGCAAGTTAAAAATCACCTCTACCCCTAATTCTCCCCAGAGGCACAATCCCTGGTAAGACATCCAGGAAATTTTAATTTTTTTGTGGAAGATGAGGGTAGAGATTTTGAGTAGCTCTAGTCCATAGTATTTATATGAAGACTACACTGCTAAAAGCATATATGGAAGTCTATGAGTATAAAATAAAAAATAGAAATTAGTCTTATGTACAATGTATAAAAATGCATCTAATGAATTTTTTCTATTTATTCATCTGCCTGGAATAAGTAGGAATACTGTTACCTGTTTCTTGCATAGCTGGTAACTTCCAGTTGTAGAATCAGTGTAAGGTATTTACAGTAACAATTTTGTTTTGGTTTTGGTTATGTGAATTTGATGTGAAAAAGCTGCAGACTGTAATATCATATTAACATGAGTCCTATCCACAAATGTTAAAATCAGTAGGTACTAGTTAGGGCAAATAAGTTATAGAGAGAACTACAGGGGGAAGTAATGTATAAAAATGTTATTTCTTTGACTTTGCTCAGAAAATAACAAAGTGCAACAATGCCCTAAGTTATGGTATAAGATTATGATTCTGGTAGCATGTTCTTTAAAAAATAAATAAATAAAATGGTCCTTGTCTTTGAAGTGTTTCTTCAGCTTCACATAAAGACAATACTTTGTAGGATCTGTGCAGGAACTCTTTAACAGCATGGGGTTAAAATGTGCTTATTTTAACATCTTTTGGAATTGTCAGTCATGTTGTACCTGTTTATTTCACAGTAAGATTCCAGTTACGACCTGCTGCTAGGAAACCTGACCATAAAGGTTGGAAAATACAGCATGGAACATGTTATTATATACTGAGGTATTATCAGGATAGTTGGTGTGTGTATTTGGGAGGGGGTGAGAGAGAGCAGCAGCAAGGAGGTCTTTCTCATTTTACTTGCTAGGCATCACCCAGTGAACTTCTTGTGACTGAGAAGATTACACCAGCACATTGCAGAAAAGCAGGTTTCCTCTGTTAGCACATTCATTCCCCGACTACATGTGTCAGGGGGAAATACAAAAAGCCAGATTGTTATGATTGATAATACAGAATTGATTGGACATGACAAAGCTGTAACAGCCAACAACCTGAGGCATGTTATATTAATGTGGTGGTAAAATTATTAAGATTTAAGATTTGAGAGGTCTGGCTAAGAAATTTATCCTAACAAAAACCCAGTTCTTTGGACTAGGATCTAGCAGTCTGTGTTTGTTTTCCCCTCCTCACTGCTGATTGAAGTCAATATGGGCTGTGCCTCATAATACAGGCTCTACCAAGAGCAATACCTCCACATACCTTATTTGCTGTGTGAGTCCTTCCTAGAGCTGTGGCAGCTAGCAAGCTACTAAGAGAGTCCATCTCTGCCAGAGATGGATACCTGGCTTTGTTAACATCAACATGATTGGTTGTCCTCACCTCTTCCCTTTTTCTTTTCTTTTTTTTTTTTTTTTTTCTTTTTTTTTTATTTTTTTTTTTTTTTTTTTTTTTTTTCATTTATTGGATTGGTGTTTGTTATTACATGGCAGAGCACAGAAGGGCAGAGAGGGCAGTGCTGTCCAAATGTTCTCTTGCTGTGGTCATGGTTAATAAAGCTCCCATCTGACCTGTTCTAAATTGTACCTGTGTTATTACACACTTGGAGTCACCAGATCTCCAACACCAACTTGGAATCCCAAAATTAGATAATAACATGGTTCTTATGATAGGATAACAAGAAAGTCACTTGCATGCTAAAAGAAAATTCTCATTTTCCCCACCTTTTCTCTCCAGTTTTAGGCCTTTTAGAGGTCTTTGCACTGTATTTTAGGCCTTTTAGAGGCCTTTGCACTGTATTTCAGTAACCTTTATCTTCAAGAATTCAGCAGCTTTTTTTAGTCCAAAGGAACAACTTTTTAGGACACCTACTTTTCTTACCAGGATCACATCTGCTCTGAACAGAAACATATTACCTGGAATTTATTATGTAATATTGTTTTTCTGAGTAATCATAATGAATTCACATCAGTTTATTATCACTTACGTTCAGCCCCAACACATTATCTAAATGATGTTGAGTATCTTGTGTTTCTGAATATTGAAGTCTTATAAATAGTGGCTACTGCTCTGATTTAGAGCTTGGATGGCCAAAATGGACTTTATAATGAGTATTTGTTTATTACAAGTGATAAAATCTTAGGCAAGGCATTAGAGCAAGATTGTGACAATAGAAAAACACACTGAAAGACTGTGAGAAACAACTATGTATCATTTCATGTTGGAGAACCCATAACCGTACTGAATGACATCTGCCTGGATGTGAATTTCCTTGCTAACACCATGTCCACACTGGCAGAAGGGGACCAAAGGGCCTCAAGGTCTGCCTCAGCTTTTGGAGGGCTAAGGTGTGACCACCTATTCTTCTTGTCCTGGTGCCTTCCCAAAAATCCAAGAGCCTGAAGGAGACCCAGCTCTACCATCTGTGGTTTCTACCTGACGTGCCAGCAAGTCACTAACTGGACGTGGCTTTTCTTGGGCTGAGGTCAACAGAAGACACATGTTCCCTCAGAGTCACTCATTACAGCCACTGATTTTAGTCACTCATTTTTAGCCAACTTTTTATAATTGTCTATCCCACTGCTCCTGTTGTCAGGTCCTGTGTCACTTGATGTATCACTGCACTACTGCTGTTGCCAGTGTGGAACTGGGTAAATTTAAGATTTATAGATATTATCACATGATTAAAATATTTTTAATCTCAAAGTACTTAAACATCAGAGTTTATGTTCATGCTTACCAACACAAAAAAGCTATCCTTTTTTCTTTAATCTGGAAGGCTCAATTTAAAATAAATACTCTTTAAAAATACTATTTACATTTGTGGCAATGACAGCCTGTTCTAAGGCCTAAATTTACTCTGATTATTCTCAGATGTTAATGAGTTCAAATGTACTTTTTTCCAATAAGCAAAAAATCTTCTATATCATTATGGCCAACCCGAGTTAAATCTTTTTGTTCAATATTATGTACCACATTTTGTAAGTAAGAGGTTTTTATTATTATTATTTTGAAGCTTTTTCAGTTTATTCTGTATAGAAGAAGCTTTTCTGAATTACTTCTGGTGGAATTTTTAGTTGTGAGATGCAAACAGTATTTTCTTCATTTGTGTTACTTCATCTAAATCTGTGAGACTGAGTTAAAAAAATTAGAAAAAAAAGTTTCTGTCTTCCAATTTACAATCAAACCCCCAAATGGACAAGAAAAACATCAGCTGAATCTGAAAATTAAAGAATATCTGGATGTATTTACAAAGATATTCTTGCACGTATGCCTACTTTTCAGCACTGCCTCAGCATCTTACTGGCATTGCTTTTGACAGAGACAAAGCAGCTGGCCTGCTGCAGTATTTCTGCAATCCCAGAGGGTCATGAACTGCTTTATTAGGTACCAAATACCAATATCATGCCCATCGATAAAAATTAAACTTTATTTTGGGAATAACTAATTGCCTGTGCCCATAGGTAGAGCGTGCAGGGTGATGCAGAATGTGGCCCAAGCAGGTCTGAGCCCAGCTATGCAGCCAGCAAGCCGAGCGCAATCCCCTTGGCACAGGGAGCACAGGCTGCCATGGGGAAGGTCGGGTTGGTTTGCTCTCTGCCTGGCCAGTGACTCTCATCGCTTCACAACTGCCTGGTTAGCACAAAGGTGACTGGTGAATGCCACATGTTGTGAAATGGGTGAAATGAGGCTTGAAATGAGTGAGGGGAATTGCTTGATTCAGTGCAGTGAAGGCTTAGACCTGCTACCACAGCACCTAGTTTCCTCTTACTGAGGTTGGGGAAGGGGTACAGGGGGTAAAGCCATGATCTGCTTGTAATGGAAATACTGTTCAAGCCCTGCTGGTCATTTGCAGTGGTGCTGGGTGCTTTTCTGACCTGAAAATGGCATGAAAGATGGTCACCTCACCTAGAGAGGAGTGACAGCTCTCCAAGGAACATCACAGCATGCAGCACATGAGAAGCCCGGGGCAAGATCTTTGGGGAAGGAGTGATGCCAACAGCGGAAGCATTGTAACGCCTCATCAGGATGAATGTGGGACCTGAGAGGGTTGATTTCACAGCACAGGTTGCCATGCAGCAGGACTGACCATGCTAGCTTTAAAATACCCAGTTTGCAGCTGTGCTGGTTGCTGCCAACCCTGTTTCAGCCCCTTGTGAATGTTATGTATCACTGTTGCAGGGAAAACAACCTTCCTTCAAGAGAAAAAGAAGAGACATATGAATGCTTACAGAGCTGGAAAGCAGCATCAACATGCTGGTGGTTAATACAGGGTGGTCTTCCAGCAAATCTCTGTCTCTTGTCACCTCCTTCCTCCTGCCACCATCCTGGTGCTGTTCCCAGCATGTTCCCATTGCCTCCTGATGATTGCTGAAACCACTGGAAATATTCCTGTTGACTTCAAGAGTCTTTTCCTTCCCCAAGTGTGTATCCAAGGGCTGTAGCCCCTGAATCCTCAATTTCATTTATTATCCTGCATCTTCTTTTTAAAGTGATGGGGTGAAAAGGACCCTATATCCTGCATGAAAACCCAAATGGCTGCAAAAAGTTATTCTCTTATCCAGGTCATGTCTTGATTTCACTTAGTTTTAACATCAGTCTTTCTCACACTTCTCCTCTACCAGCTCCACTACACTTTGGAAAAAAAAAGATGACTTGCTTCCCTAACATAGCAGAGGCTGTTTTTCCCCAAAATGCTTAACACAAAAATGTTTCCATTCATGTAACATGATTTGTACACACACAGGTTGTACAATACACAGGAATGTAGAATATCAGGCCAATTTTAATTTTTTAGCTTCAAAAGGGACTTTTTGCCAGTAAATCACAGGAGATTTTTTTTTTCAGTACTTTTTTCTTAGTGATATATTTTGAGGGGGCACAGAAAGGTAAAAATCAAGAGACATTTACTACTTATATAAATACTCTGTGCTTACTGCTCATAAGGACCAATTTAAAAACACAAATCACTATTCTATAAATCCAATATAGACAGACACCTTACTGGACTCCTTCCAAGATACACTGAGACCTGCACCAAGATATCAGAGTGTAATTACTTTCATTATGTATTCCAATTAATCTGAAAACAACTGAGACTATAAAGATCGCATCCTGCTAATTTTTACTGACATAAACCCCAATATTATTTATAGAGTTGGTTGTCCTCTGTTTACTTGATTAAAATATGGACTAATCAGGCACTACTTTTCTATAAATAGTTCTTGAGTATGGTAATTTGCCATCTTCTGAAATTTTCTTTATTTAGCCAAAACACAAGTGCATGTTTTAATTCATGGTAATATTTAAAACTTATGTCTGTTGAATTAAGTATGCCTAATAACTTAAAAAAATTCCTAAACTAAAATAGCATTTTTTAACGTCTGTCTGAAAGGTACAGTCTCTTGTGTGAACCTATGTTCTACTTCCAGTATTCCCAAGGCATTTTGTTGTTTGACCACAGCACTTTTCCAATTAGCATCAGAAATTATTTCAAGCTGAAAATTATTTTGGTAATGAACTCATCTTCTCCTTTGACATTGCTTCAGTGGGGGAAATGATGTATGGCAGTTGTGGGCATAGAGCTGTTTCTGACTCTGTATTGTCAACTAATTTTGATATCCTTCTTTGCCTACAAATGCAGTGATTTCTCTGTCATTATTATTCATTTCAAAACCTGATTCCTTCTTCCTTCAAAATAGAGCTTCATTTTCGCATATCTGTAGTTCTCCATAAGAAGAAAAGAAATAGAATGAATCTTAAAATGTTGTAGTGAATTAAAAATATTAGCTAATTAAATACTATTATATAGCTCATTTTAATCAAAACAAACAAACAAACTAACCACCAACCAACCGAAACAACAACACCACCACAAAAAAACACCAACCAACCAACCAAAAAAACAAACAAAACCCCCCCCCCAAACTAAACAAAAAACCCCAAACCAACAAAACAAAGAAAAACCCCATTATCTCTCACAAAGGATCAGAAAGTTAAAGGGAAAAGCTTGACCACAGCTTCCTGGAAGGGCAGCCCATATAGTGAGTGGATTGAGGAGAAATCTCTAACAAAACCTGAGCCCTGGGATTCGAAGCAGACAGAATGTCTTAGCTATCAGTGTCACCTTCCCAACCTCAGGAGAACCCAGGGGCAGGAGGTGGCCTTTAGTTACTTCCCTTCTTCCATTTTTTAGACCTTGGGCAACTAGATATATCTGTAGATTAATTAGAGAGTGAGCAAGTTGCCCATGCAGTGGATGAGTATACCATGAGTCCACAGTCCAGGTCTTCTTCCCCACTCATGCTGCTTTACTAGTCTGGTAGTTTCTCATCCTGTGTTGTGAGGGCACCCCTGCTTCACCCTCAGATTTCTGTCTCTGGCATCTGCGACAGCCAGGTCACCCCCTCCTTTTTTCAAGGAGCAATTCTGGCAGGCCAGCATCCCAGTCTTCTCCCACTATTACTATAGGCACAACATTCTGTGTATACCAGCCAAAGTTTCAAAGCAGCCCCAGTAACAATTTCCTGTACATCTCTGCTTTAAAGATCAGGGAATTCATGGTGATAACTTCAGATGATTCTTCAGTTGGTATTTTTTGCTAATAAACACACTGGAGGCAAGTTAAAGAATGAAGGGTTCCTGCTCTGATGCCTCTTGGGGTGAATGCAGTGCTGATGTTCAGATCAGACCAAGAACTCTTCTCCACCCTTGGGGCAGTTCAATGGGTGCAGACTTGAATGGAAATTGAACACAGTGTGTGGGTTCATGATGGCCCTGCTTTGGTAGGTTGATTCTTCCTGGATGATTACTACCCGCATAGAGAAGACCACTGAAGACAAGGATGTCTTGCCTTAATGGGTGGTGTACAGAAAGCCCCAGAATTCTTCTACTGAGAGAGAATTCTTCTACGGAGAGAGGCTTTTGCCTACTCCTAATCCCACAGTTCGCCAAACACTGAGTTAATTATGTTTGCAATTGTCTCTTCCAATATCAGTTTAAGTCTTCTCTTTTGACCTTGTTCCTCCCTCTTGGCCCCTTCTTCATTGGCATCATGCTCCATTCAGGGCTTAATTACTCCACTGCACTTTGTGTTCCCTAGTTTGAAGGCACTACTTTTTGTTTTGTCATAGTCCTGTAATGCAAATAATCCTCTTCCGTTGTAGGCATTTATATTCTGCGATCTTGTCTCCCCTGAGCCTTCTCTTTGGCAGACTGTAGAAATTGAGTTTCTTCTGTCTAACCTAACTCTCGAGGTACCTTTTAATATTGCTTTCTTTGTGTGTGTTTTCTGTAGTTTCACGGCTCTTCCAAGCTGTGGGAAGCAGAGTCGACCCAAAATGAGATCCCAGTGCACTTACCCATATAAAGCCCTCTGTAACTCATATTACCTTTACAAAATCACAGTGTACAATCACTCATCCCTCCTGTACTTTTTCTCCAACTCTTAACATGAAGGAAAGTATCAGGGAAAAGGAATATCCATTAACCTATCAACGATTTGTCGATTTAAAATCTGCCCAGTCCAAAACCCATAAGGCTATGACTCACCATTCAAGGCAGCACTGAGACTGAGTTATAGTTGAATCTGTTTGACTGAGCCTTATCTAAACTACACTGTCTGAATACATTGATTCTAATGAAGTTATTCATGCCTTTCATTGACTGATTTAAAGCCTTTGTCTTTCATACTTAAGTCTATTCCTCCAGATGTAAGGTAGATGGAAAGTCTTGTGATTAGCTGCTGTAAGGATACACTAGAGAAGATAACAACCAGAAGTGCCACTGCTCCCTCATGTCCTGGATCCTTTTCAGCAAGGGACTATGGCATAATTTACAGAATGACTCAACTGAGAAAGCTATGGAAGTACAGTCATCAGAAAATTTACAGTGCTTTCTGATGTACAGAGGTACTGTCAGCAAGCACTAATGTCTCAGCTAGTTTTCCTCCATCATCTTGTCTGTACTATTTATATTTTAGACCCTGATGATTTAATTAGTGCCATGAGGGCTGAAGTGTCCATGTAACGAGCTCATGGAGGGCTACAACTGTGGGTTGCAAGAGCCTCATGGCAGTGATAGCTTTTCAGCCCTGAGCAGTCTGGTTTTATTGGAAGTTATTTGTTAAAGGCAGATATTTTGAATCATCCAACATTTTAAATCCTTCTTGGTCTGAGACATCTCACGTCTGCTAGTCATGCCTCCAAAAATAAAATAAAACCTGTGCAGAAAAATACCTCACATTGTTTAGTGAGTATCCCTGAAAAAAAAAAAAGTAAACTTAAACCAATACTTTTTCTAGAATCCTTGTTTATCTCAGGATATTTTCAGTGCCACATATCCTCTTTTTACTTTAATACAGTAAGTGATAATTGCACCCCTTGAGTACATCTTGGCTGATGCCTAGAACACATCTAGAGCTGTTTATATATTACTATGAAAAACTGTTTGAATTGAAAGTCTAGAAACACTTTAGTATGAGCCATCAATAAGCTTCTTCTGTCATTTAAAAAAGCTAAGTGCTGGGATTTATTAAATACCAAATATAATTGCATTGGCATACAAAATACCATAACCTTATTCTGTTGCACGAAAAACAAAGGACAAAATATAAAAATAATGAGTTTTACACATTCAAAAATCTCATAGTGCCTAAATCATAACTCTGGTCTTGACTTGTCAGCGCACAAAAGGTCTACCCTGTGCCACAGAATTTCCCAAAAACTCACTGGTACTAATAATGCTTAAAGGCTTCAGTGGAACTAGAATTTATCCCTAAAAAAGTTACTTTCTCTTGCCATTATTGCAAAGGAAATACAAACCAAGTAATATAATTAAAATTATGTTGTGCTTTCTAGCACAAATTATTCTATATTTTGTAGGCTTCTCCATGAGAGGTAAGCACTGTGGATCTTGCCTGGTAATTGCACAAGAAACCACCTGCGTATCCCACAAGGTGCTCTGGCCACAGCTGACCATCTGACAAGTGGGAAGACGGAGCAGACAAATAAACTGGAAAACAGCATTTGGCTGTAACACAGGACCTCAGGGAACAGGTAGGAAAAATATGAAAGGAGCACAGCAGGTAAATTCATGTTTGCAAAACAATCCTTTTCCAAGGCTGGATCTCAAGTAGTAAAGCAGTTCAGGCTGTCCACAAATGCCCCACAGACTTTGTGCAGGTCTCTGCACAGGGATGTATTCAGTATGGAGAAGATACTACAAAATACAGATACCAATAATAATTTTCAGTCTCTTCTAAAATTATAGGCATTTCTAACTGAGCAGAGTTGAAATATGACATGGTAGTCTAAATAAATTCAGATTTTCTATGGAAAAATGTACAGTAGCTTTTCTTTATATACAAGACCCCCATGGATTCCAAGACAATGGGATCAAATTCCACAGCAGTGATCTTTTAATTTTAAGACGACACTAATTTATTAGAACATCTTGCAACAATCTTCCTTCCCATCCTCCTCCTGGCCCAAGAAGGATCCCACACAACCAGTCTGTAATTAAATGTATTTGTTGACATGACATTTGTTAATGATTTTTCCGCCATCCTTCACTTTGAAGATTTTTTTTTTAACATTTCTGTACTGCCTGGCTTCAATTCCTAATCCTGCACAAAAGCAGGTATTTTTACCTGACACAGTGGAGCAGGGCCAAACTGTGGGGTTGTAGGTCTGTGATGGAGAGAAGCATGGGGTTACAGCTCTACAGACACCTCAAAGATGTCTGGTGTTAAAATGCATGTTTGTTCTGCACATAAAAGAGTGGTACAGGGGTCCTTGAGCTTTCACCTTGCCAAGACAAGGGGTCCATACAGATGGTGCCTGGGATCTGGAAGCTGTAGGCTGCATTGCCCCATGGTGTTGAGCCTGGGGCTGCAAACTGCCAGGCAGCTGGGCACTGCCTGGCACCACCCTGTGGTCCCAGCTCTGTGTGTCTCTGAGGAAACATTGCAGCTTTTTACAGCTACTTTGTACTTCTGATGTTTTCTCTTTTGCTAGCAGGTCCCAAACCATTGTATTAAAAAAAAAAAAAAAAAAAAAAAAAAAAAAGGAAAAGAAACTAAAAAACAATTAAGTTTTGATATATAATTTCA
>JANIJG010018200.1:89621-111598 GCA_024611175.1 Megaceryle torquata | reverse complement strand
CCACACTATTCCTGATACAAGCCAAGATGCCATTGGCCTTCCGTGCCACCTGGGCACACTGCTGACTCATGTTCAGCCGGTAATCAACCAGTACTCCCAGGTCCCTCTCCACCAGGCCACTCTCCAGCCACTCAGCCCCCAGTCTGTGCCTGGTCATCCAGACAGTTTTTAACCCAGCAAAGGGTGCACCTGTCCAAGCCATGGGCTGACAGCTTTCCCAGGAGGATGCTGTGGGAGACTGTGTCAAAGGCTTTGCTGAAGTCTAGGTAGACAACATAAACAGCCAGATGGGTCACCCTGTCATAGAATGAGATCAAATTGGTTAGACAGGATCTTTCTTTCCTAAACCCATGTTGGCTGGGCCTTAGCCCCTGTTGTCATGTACATGCCAATTGATGGCACTCAGGACGATCTGCTCCATAACCTTGCCAGGCACTGAGGTCAGGCTGACAGGCCTATAGTTTTCCGGATCCTCCTTCCAGCCCTTCTTGGGGATGGGTGTCACACTGGCCAGCCTCCAGTCATCTGGGACCTCCCCGCTTAGCCAGAACCAGTGATAAATGGTAGAGGTTAGCCAGCTCTTGCACCATGAAGATAGGCTTATTACTGAACCAAAGTAAAATCTGGTTTAGCCTAACCCATAGCCTTTTAAGGAGACTTACCTCAGGAACAACACTATATCTTGTGGGAGCATTATGAGTGTAATATGCAAGATTCTTCTAGTCATTCATAATATCTTGGGGAACTAGCAAGTGCTTAAGTGATCTGTGAAAAGTTAAAGGACAGCAATTCCTAACCATTTTCAGAATTGTATTGAAAACTAGTAGTATCCCATAATCTTTTAGTGATACATATTTGGTTAACATAGATATGAACTCGCAGTACTACCTGTATCCAACTGCTGTTCTGGCAGTTGTCCATCTCTGCCATATCCACATTTAATACTCTTCTGTCTGTGACCTCTTAACATCTACAGATAAGGCAGCCTGATAATACTCCATGAGGAGTTATTACTGTTCAATGCCGGGTACCAAGAAGAAGCAGTTAAATTATGGCTTGTCAGCTTAGGATCCTTACCTAAAAGCATAACCTAAATGAGTACAATCCATTCTGGGCAGCATTTGCAATGGTAGTGAGGTGTGTAAAACATCCCATTAAACAAACAAACCCATAATCTTTTAAGTTAGTTTCTTAGGCTCCATCACTTTCTCAGGGCAAGTTCTACCTGTGGTCAATACAGTATCTCATACATGTTTTTTTATCTTTGTTTCTTTACTTATAGGCCTTATAAATGTCTGGATTATTCTACTGGAAGAATTAACAACTGCCATATCCAACTGTCCCCGTCAGCACCAGCCTCCTACTTTGGATCTGCTCTTTGAATTGCTGAGGGACGTTGCCAAGACACCTGGTAATGAAAGAGCTTTATAAAATGTGAGCTAGTAGAGCCCTGACCCAAACCTCTTAGAATCCTAAAACACTTCTGTAAAGTGTGTTACTCATGCTAGAGCTGCACAGAGACACTCTCAAGTAGAAAGGGATTTTCTTAGAGTGTGATCTGTTGTTGCAGTTAGTGCATTGTTCTATGTTGATGATGAAAGGCATCTTGAAGGAGTATGTTAAACATGCTTTCACACTTATTGCACAAAGAGGTGCAGAGTACTCTACCAATGTCCTAGCCACAGAAAATGTTCGCCTGGTGTCCAAGAAATGGAAAAGAAAATTATATAGTCCTGTAGACCTGCTGGAAAAGACTGCAGATAAATAGTTGGCTAAATGTTTATATTCTACCTCACAACTAGATCTAAAACTTTTTACCCCTCTTATCCCACAAAAAAAAGCTTCAGAACATGCTTTCTGTAGCATCGCCCCTGGCCTCAAACTTGTAACAACTTAGCAAATTTACTGTGCATGTAGGGTTTATAAGCAAAAATATGCAACCATCATTGTGTTTATTTTAAGGACCAGGATTTGGCATTTATGCAGTTGTACATCTTCTTCTTCCCACGATGTCTCTTTGGCTCCATCACAGCCATGGTGACCATTCTTACTGGGATGTGGCATCTGCTAATTTCAAGCATGCCATTGGACTTTCCTGTGAACTCGTAGTGGAGCACATTCAAAATTTCATACACTCAGGTATGTCATTGTGCTGTCACATCTATTCACAGTCATCAGTGACACGTTACTGAATAGCTACTTGGGAAGATGGTTTCATTGCTTTTTTTTGTTGCTTTAGAATAAAATAAGAGGAAGGGGTTCAAAATTTTTGTTTGTCTTTTTTTTCCTTTCTTATAAGGTTTAGAATTATGGAAAAACTTAACTTGTAAGGGACCTGTGGAAGATATTTACTCCAGCCTCCTGCTCAGAGCAGAGCTATCTTCAAAATTAAATCATAACAGTCTACATTATACTTCCCAAAAGAAGATACCAAGGCTTTAATCATAAAGAACTAGAATATCAGAAACAGGATCTAACAGAATTTATCCACTTAAGTCCAGACATTTTATATTAACATCAAAAGGATTTTTCTTATTTCATTTTGATGTCATATACGTTTCAGAAGTGAACTCTAGTGATAGCTGTATAAAATTTGGTTTTGCAAAGTCTCCAAATGGCAGTAAGTGTAGCAAGACTGTTTATCTCTGAATTATAATGAAACAGCTATGATGTTAAAACCAGTCTCTTTCTTTTCCTTGTAGATATTGGTTATGAAAATATGATCAATACTATGCTGAAAGATCTTTTCAAGTTGCTGGTAGCCTGTGTAGCAGAACCAACAGAAATTATTTCCAGAGTTGGCTGCTCTTGTATCAGGTAACAGTCTGTTCACTCTGTTAGCATCGTCAAAAAAAGATGTCTTCATATGTTTGAAGAACTTGTGGACTGATTAAGTTGTCTAACATCTCAAAAGAAGTCTACATTTTCTCTTTTTAATGTTATTTGAATAATGAATGTTGGACTTACTAACCTTCTCTTGCTGTTTTCAGTCTGTTTGAGAACCCGTGATTTTAGGCATTACTATATGGATGATTCCCACAAAAAGCACTTGCACGTTACTTATATACAGTTAGCGATTAATCCTTAGGAAAAATAATCAAAGAGTCTTTCTGTTGGAATTCACAGGTCTTTAGAGGTAATTATTACATTTCACAGGCTTCAGGTTATTACAGTCATAATCAAAATAAGCATTGCATTATATAGTTATACAATGTGTGGTTCTTGTCCTGGCAAGATGACTACTTAAAGAGGAAAAGCAAAGAAAAAAGAAGTCAAAACTACAGTGTAATTACAAAAATATGTCAGAGTGACAGCTGAGGAGATTGGATATCACCAACTAGCTGCTGAGTAGGCCTTTTGTTCTGTTTTCAACCTTCTCCAATTACAAGTAAGAATTGCCTGCTTCCTTCTTGAACACGGTTTCCTGTGTCTTTGCAGGTATGTGTTAGTGACAGCAGGGCCTGTTTTTACTGAGGAAATGTGGAGGCTTGCATGTTGTGCCTTGCAGGATGCATTCTCTGCCACTCTGGAGCCAGTAAAGGTAAACCACCCTTTTGCTGATAGTCAAAATGTAATCACACTAGTTATGGACTCACTGACTTTTGACAGGTTGCTTTTTCTTTTTCAGAAAAGGTTTTGGGTACAGAGCCAGGAAAAGAAGCGTAAGGATTATGTGGTAGCTGTTGTTATTTTGTCAATTCACAATGAAAGGTGTTGAACCCACAATAGAGATTGAAATCAGATTTTCTAAACACTTAGTGACAATACTAGTTGCTAATAGTCCAGACTTATTTTAAGTTGCCCTGGAAGTATGAAATTAGAAGAATTAAGTAGGTGAAAACTTTCTTTTTGATCCATTTCTTCCTCTGGATTGGCTAAACCTAGACAGAATATAAAGCTGCTTACTTGTTCCTTTGGGTCAGATACATCAAATGCTAAATAGCAGCTGACTGCCTGATGGTAATGGGACAGAACACTCTGAATCTTGTATTACTTACAAACAGGCTGGGCAATGCTACAGTCACTGACTTCATTTAACGCACAGTGAAAGTCTGATGTTGTGTCTCTCTGTAGAACCTGTTGGGCTATTTCCACAGTGGTTCTGAAAGCTTTAGTGGAGATGCCTGTGAAGTGAAGGTGGCAGCTCCCTCTCTCTCGCCAAGTGCCGAAGCTGAATACTGGAGAATCAGAGCCATGGCACAACAGGTACTGACTGACATTACAAGGGAAGTCAGAAAGACTTTTAAACTTGGGACTTTTCTTTATGAAAATACATCTTCACCAGCACCTTCCTCACAAGCCCAACAGACAAAGATTTCCTTGTCACCAGACTAATGTTTGTTTCTCTAACAGTACTGAGAAAAAGTAATAAAAACTGGAAAAACCCACAACCTTAAAACTGTCCCCCTGTAAGTAGGAATTAGGAATGCTTAGGGTAAGGGAAATACTAAGGAGGACTGATAAGCCTACTGTGTAATGTAACTTTTAAAATAGCAACCCTATCATCAGTATAAATGTTTTTGATGGAGAAAGGGGAATAGTAGTGTCACTATGAATCCTCATCTAGAATGTCATATTTCTGATTACTCTGTTAAAGAATAATAAATTCAGAGGACAAAAAATGCATTAGAAAAGAGACTGTGGTATGAAACTAAAAACCACCAAGATTTGTTCCAACTATCAAAGCAGAGTTTGAAGAAGAATGCACATTTTCCCTCTATAAATACCTGGACATATATTGCAGAGGAGAAAAAGAGTTACTGAGAACTAGAGGATAATGCTGATGTTTAACAAATGATTTCAAATTCACCATTAGCTCCTAATCAGCAGAGCAGGCCTGGAGACAACCTTCTGAGGGTCCTTTTGACTACAGTGGTTGTTCATTTTATGAAAGCTGTTATTTGAAACAAGTCCCCCGAAATACAGCAGACTGAACTTAATGACCTGCAGGGTACCAAAAAATTCTAAATACTCTATGACAGTTTCAGCATGGGAAAGCAGCTGAATTAAAAGAGCCAACAGATGTTTGGTATCAATTTCTGACTTGATTAATCATACTCCTGATTCTGCTTGAAAATCTGAGACACACAGACCTGGATTCACGATCACAAATAATGTGGCAGTGGCAGAAGTTGTTGGAACAGAAAAAATGTTTAAAACTAAGTTTTAAAGATGCAGAACTCAAGAAATCAGGGAAGGTGACATTTATACTTTCCTTGTAGGCACTCCCTGAGTCCTTCTCAGTGGGGATTTGACAAAACTACTAAGTGGCAAAGCTACTAAGCTACAAAACAAATCTACGGCAACTGAGAGTTGTTTCGTCATTTCTCACCCAACAAATTGCAAGTTAGGTGTTTGTTGTATCTTCATGGCTGAAAATAATCCAACAACCAAACTTTCTAGGTACAACACACTAACTGTGAAAACAGGTCCTTGTCTCCACTACACATGATATTTTCTGATAGTAGTATGCAGACAGTAAAAAGCTTGGTTTAGCATTTGGTATTATGCCTTATGCAAGTTCAAAGAAAAAGATGTCTCTCCTTTGTCCTGTGGGCGTCTGCAGGTAGCCCGTGGCTCTGAGACTGTTTTACCAAAGCAGCATGCTCCAAGGAAGTTGTGTCTGGGAGGATTCCTTGTATTCTCTCCATCACTATAAAATAAGTCATCATAACAGCCCTTTCACAATGCATAAAATCCTCTTCTTAGGCCACTCAAGCATGCAGTGCAATTGCTATACTGATTGTTTTTCGTAACTTGTTTTCTAGGTCTTCATGCTGGAGACTCAGTGCTCCCCAAAGACCCCTAGCAACAAGGAAGGGTTTGAACATGCTCAGTCATGTGTGCTCATCATTGACCTGCCACCAGATAGAAAACCAAATGGACATACTCAGAGAAGGTAAAATATCTTCTCAGGAAAATATCATGTCATTAAAAGCAAAATAAAAACGTTGTCAGGCTGCCAGAGATGTGATCCAAGCCTGGCAAACCATGCTTCCCCATAGTTCTCATCAAAAAAATGAACAACACCAGTCAAATAAAAATTAGGTTTTGTGACACAGGAGGCAATGGGTTACTACTGTCTGCTCTCCAAATGTCCCCATGACCATATACTGGTGAGCAGGCACATGCAAGAGCTGTTACTGTTCTAGACAAGCCTGTGTCAGGGTCTTAGAAAGCTAAATAAGAAAAACACTTCTAATATATAGTAAAGATTGCTAGGTTACAAATACATGAATGATACATGAGGCCACACCAAGCTTTCAACTAGAGGAAATACAGATTAAATTAAGAAAAAAAATTCTCATAGGTAATACTAGGAAAATCTTTCCAATATTGAGATTCTTGTCTTTAAGAAAGCTTTGGAAGTACTGTTATGTTTGTAATGATACCTAGCAAATTAAATAATGTTTGCTTCATTAATAGACTTTTAAATTCAGTATTATGGAATTAAGAAGGTAGAAAAAGTTAATGGATAAACTGGAGCAGCATAAATTGAAGAGACCCCATCCAAAGCCATGAAACTGCCAACATATTGATCTAGGGAATGTTGGTTTTGCTTGGTGCTTTATTTTTGTAGAAGTCCTTCAATATGTTACCACCTCAGAAACTTATGTGTTTGTGTGACTATTTGATCCTGCCAAAGAATATTCCTTTTTGCTTGCACTGAGTTGTTTAAACAACTGCTGTAACATCAATAGGGCCAAAAATTAGCATTCTGCATTCAGGGATTGTGTTTGTATTGCAAGGTATGTAATACATGGCATGAAATTGTCTTTTACTAGATACCAAACCTGCTTCTGTACCACTTCAGTCATTATCACTGAAAACTAAACAATTGCTTGTAACAAGGAGACAGAATGTGATGGTCCTTCTTTGGATGGACAGGAAAAAAAGACCATTCAAGATGTCAGTATCCTTATGAAGCTGTACAGAAGTTTCTCCCAAGAGCAGGTGCTCTGTTGCCTCATCTTCAGAGAACAGAGCCCTGCACAAAGATAAAGAAAGGTTAAGGTCACAGTCTAAACCCTTCCTTTGTAGTAGGAAAATATTTGCTTTAATCAAAGCTCTGGGGATTATTTTTCTTGTTATAATGAATGCAAAGCAGAAGACTGGAGTACTCTCCTCTCATGGCATTTAAGGCCACACAATCTAACAGGCTGCATTCATAAAGATAGTGTGGGTCTTGCTTATCTTTCAACAAATAAATAAATACAGCTTGCAATTAATACAAACCCTGAATGCTCTCACACTGCTCTTTGTCTAAACAACTGCAAAAAGTATATCCCAATAGGCAAATTTTCCCCCAGCAACGCTCATTTTTCACCAAAACAGGGCTCAAACATTGACTGTGCCACTGTTTTTCATATTATTCACTACAGCAGTGCAGTAATATGCCAGTCTTGCATGCTGCTAACCGTGGCCTTTCAAAAGTGTTACTTTAACCTTAGTGGGGTTTCTCTTATCCCTTTTTGCTTTTGTTTCCTAATGCTGCATCGTTTCACAGGAAGCTGGGGTAAGGGAGCTTTTCTTCTTCTTAAAAAGTAATAGTATATTTCAGTTTGAAACTTTGGGCAGAATAAGAAAATACTGTCCTTAACCATCTTTGGCACTGTGTGTTTTCTCCTGTAGCTCTGTACTAGCTGCCTTTGGAATTGAGCAGTACTTTAAACTGTCCTTGTAAATTGCCTTTTTGGCTATTACAGGGAAAGCAGATGTCCTTCATTCTGATCCTGGCTTTGGAACAGGATTAGTCTCCTGAAATCAATGCAAGCACTCTTTTAACTTTATACATGCTCTTAAGAGCTTTTCTGAGTCAGAGCCTCTAATTATTTTTACAGCAGAAAACTACTTCCCCATAAAGAGCTCCAATGTGTGTATTAATCATTGAGATGTTAGCACTGTCAGATAACAAGACAAATTTTATTTTAATTTAAAATTAAATCATTTTAAAATTTATTTTATTGAGGTATCAGCACTGAAAGCTGTGTCAAGTGAACTGACACAGGTAAATTAACCCAAGAAGCAATGTTTTGTCTGATTACTCAAAAAAAAAAGGTGGGGGAGTTTGTTTTGGTATTTTGAAAACACTTTTGTGAGTTGTTAATGAAAATAGCATAATTTTTGCACCACCACCAACTGAACATCTTGCATTACCTGAAGATTGACTTTGACTTAGACCTAAAACTTCAGTACTGCAAGCAAATTGAAAAATCTCTTCCTCACTTGATAGCAATGCTAATTAAAATGTGACCCATCATAGTTCCCTAAATCAAAACAAGTAGTGCTGTATGTATCAAGAGCATCAGCTCCATTTAAAACATTACCCCTGTAATCTTATGTAAGGACTTTTTTTTTTTTTAAATGCCTTAAAATAGATTTCACAGCTTATAATTTTAAATCCACGAGATACCACACAACAATTCTGTCCACCCTTTCTTCCTAGCCTCCCTTGCCTGTAAGCCTATCTATGTTACTTACTGGTGAATGACCAGAAAACTTTGGTTCCATGTATTTGCCATTCTTGGGTTCCCTGAGCAAATCAAAAATTAGTGAGATCTAGAAAACTCAGCTATGAATCACCTGGTATTATATGTGAGGAACAGGGTTAGGAATAGATACTTCCATGCTAGGCCCTCAGTGTTCAAGCTGAAGTCTTAAGAACAGTGAAATGTGTCTTCAGCAAGACTTAAGCTTCTTTGCATGCTCCATTGCACCGCTGATCTTTCTGTAGATTTTCTTTTTTTTTATTGGTTGGTTGGCTCTTTGTGCTTCATTTTTAAGAAGTACTTCTGGCATTAGTGGAAATGGAAACTGAGTAGTAAACTAGTTTTGGCCTCCATTTGTCCTGGTAAAGTTAAGGTTGGTGGAAATGCCGATGGAAGAATTTTAAAGACATTTCAAGTTAGCCAAAGTTCATCAACAAAATCAGAAAATATAGTCAGGGACCTAAGACGGAAGTGATGTGTAACTTGTGTGTTAACAAATTCCTCAGTTATAGCAGGCTGAAATATTGGGAGTTCTTGCAGCTGCCATGAAATTGAAACACAGACTACATAATCCCTCAGTGTTAGACATCTCTGGAGAAAAGGGCAGAAATTATAATAGAGCTTTGTTTTAGGACGACATCTGCACCAGTGCTATTAGTGTGCTTGCTGTGGACTGTTATTTTTCTTAACCAATGTGTCTTGCCTGCTAGGAAGGTATTTGAAAGAGTAGCTGAAAGACCATTCTAGACAACTTTATCTTCCTCCAATTTTGTAACAAGGCTGTGAGGCCTTTCACTCGCATCTTTCATGTTAGATTCTAAAATATGAGGTATTCCTGTACTTCTAGCAAATGCACAATGCATCATTTTAATTTTATTTTATTTTTTTCCTCCCCATGCTTGGTTTACCAAGTATTCCTTTCAGGACAATAGTGGTGAGCTTGCTGTCCCACCAGGTACTGCTCCAGAATTTATATGACATCTTACTGGAAGAATTTGTGAAAGGCCCTTCTAACTTGGAGGAGAAAATGACAATACAAGTGCCAGAAAACAAGTTGGCTGGTTTTCTCAGGTACATCTCCATGCAAAACCTGGCTGTCATCTTTGACTTACTGCTGGACTCCTACAGAACAGCCAGAGAGTTTGACACCAGACCTGGCTTGAAGTGTTTGCTGAAAAAAGTGTCTGGCATTAGTGGAGCTGCCAATCTGTATCGCCAGTCAGCAATGAGCTTCAACATCTACTTCCATGCTTTGATTTGTGCAATCCTGACAAACCAGGAGAACATCACTTCAGAGCAAGTGAAAAAGATCCTCTTTGAAGATGATGAGAGAAGCACAGACTCATCACAGCAGTGTTCTTCAGAAGATGAAGACATTTTTGAAGAAACTGCCCAGGTCAGTCCCCCACGAGGGAAGGAGAAGAGACAGTGGAGGGCTCGGATACCATCTCTGAGTGTACAGCCCATCAGCAATGCAGACTGGGGATGGCTAATCAAGCGGCTTCACAAGCTCTGTATGGAACTGTGCAACAACTATATCCAGATGCATCTAGACCTGGAGAATAATGTAGAGGAGCCTCCAGTGTTCAAAGGTGAACCTTTCTTCATTTTACCATCCTTTCACTCAGAAACCTCCACCCCGTCGACCGGAGGGCAATCTGGGAAGGACACACCATCAGAAGATGACCAGAGTCAAATCAGGGACCAGCTGGGAGACAGCCTGACACCCCGAGGAGGAAGTGGAGAAATGTTGCTACTACCCCCACCCCTAAGCCCTAAACCAGAGAAAAAAGAGCAAAGCAGGAAAAAAGAATGGTGGGAGAGTGCTGGCAACAAGATCTACACCATAGCCACTGACAAAACGATCTCCAAGCTCATGACAGAATACAAGAAAAGAAAGCAGCAACAGGCCATGACATCCTTCACCAAAGAAGTCAAAGTGGAAAAGAAAGGGGAGCTTCTGGGTTCAAGAGGGCCAGACTCACCCATACTCCAACGGCCACAGCATCTTATAGATCAAGGTCAAATGAGGCATTCATTCAGTGCTGGTCCAGAGATCCTGAGACAAGAGAAGAGACCACGCTCAGGATCCACAGTCAGCTCCCTGAATATATCTATTAGGGATGCTGAGGCCCAGATACAGGTAAGACATACTTGTAGAATGCTAATAATATTAGCAATAATTAAAAAGGCACATGTAAATATTTTTTTCGATTGCTTTTATTATAATAATTATAATCTCTTCATTAAATGTGTTCATTACATGAAGAAGTCATCATGATGAGGACTGAATATTTCCACGGCTGGCACTGATAAAAACCCAGTTCTGTTGTACCAAATGAGAATCAGCCTTCGGGGAAGTGTTAGACGTGTACAGCTCTCAAGAGTGCTTCTGTGACTGGGGTCAAAACTGCACGTAGTCCTAAGAACCAACAACCTACAGTGAACTCATTGCTCACTGCTAAGGGCTCTAGCCCCCTTAAGGCTTTTGAAAATGTCATGCTGCTTGTCTCAAGGCTTTTGATCTTAAGAAGTTTTTTTTGTTAATTCCACAGCAGATATAGTGGGCTCTGTTGCTAAACAGAAACTTGCTGCTTGCATGACCAAATGAACAAATCTAACTAACCAAGTGAAAGCATCTAACTTGAAAGACTTTGTTCACTGTAGGGTGAAATAAAAGGTGATGAAAAGTGAGCCTGAAATACAAAGTGCAAACAAAATACTTACAGTCCTGCATGTGAGTTAAAAAGACACAGTGAACATCAAGCAAATACGCTGGCATTACTCAGTGCTTTTCATGAGGCTGCAACCACTAGATAGCTTATTTTCTGCCTATTTCTATTTAGGAAGGTCTTCTAAAGAGTCCTTTTTTGTATTCTATTTGTTTGTAGGCTTGGACCAACATGGTACTGACAGTTCTCAACCAGATTCAGGCCCTGCCAGACCAAACTTTCACAGCCCTGCAGCCAGCAGTGTTCCCCTGTATCAGCCAGCTGACTTGCCATGTGACAGATATCCGCGTCCGCCAGGCAGTACGGGAATGGCTGGGAAGAGTGGGCCGAGTTTACGATATCATCGTTTAAACCTAGTTGTGCTCTGTTGCAAAGGGGACAAGGCATCCAAGGTATACAGTATTGGGGGTTCATTAATTGCCTGTTTGTTGGTGATAAATTAAGAAACAATGAGCTTATCAATGTGTATCCTTTATCCACTTGAAACTGTGTGTCCCTCACTCAACATTAGCAAAGGAGGAAAAGCATGAGTGTGTCCAGGGGGGTCTGGAATGGCCCCAGAGCCCGAAACTGCCAGTAAATCAGGCTGGTATCTAAAAGGGTGATATATTTCAGTAGCCTTCATTTTAATTCAAATCTGCAACCGTGGGAGCCACAATAAACTGCAGCAGAACTTCCAGACTTGCAGTTATCTGGGAACACAACTGTCATCTGAATGTCAAACCAGACCTGTAAGCCAAGGAAGGGAAGAGAAAGGAAAGGAAAGGGAAAAGGTGAGGCTCTAGGACAAGTAAAAAGGTGACACTTGTTTACGGTAACTTTTTTCCCTTATGAAATAGGCATGAGAGGGGAAAGTCAAATAAAGATTATTGTAGTAATGCAGACAGTGGAAATTTACTTTGCTCTGAGAATTGCCTTTGAAGTTTGGTCATATTTGGGGTAGCTAATTAAGGTATCCCTGGTCTAAAACTGGTGATCCAAGCACAGACTAGTCATCCTTTCATTGCTCTTCTGGAGTACTGCTTGAAGAGTCGTGGCACTTCAAGCTGCCCTCTACAACACTACCTGAGCTGCCTCTTCAGCTCTGCCTACAGCTGATTGTTTTTCCACGTCTTATTCCCCCCACAATGCAACAGGGAAGTTCATTTTGCTGCTTCCTGTGAAGCTGTGGGGAAGACACAACAGAGCAAATACTGGCATGTGCCAATATCCAACATTCAACTAAACAAAGTAGAGATGAAGTATTCCACTTTAAGTAACACTGCAACTAAGTTAGCTTATGCTTCTGCTGGAGCTTTATATGTTCTCTTATTTAGAGCTGCTAGAGCCAGGAACACCCTCATCAGCTTTGTTAAACTTAGCCTATCCCTCCACACTGAGCTGAATCAAGATGGAAAATAGTATGAAAGGAAGGTGTCTTTCCTGTTTCTCTTCCATTTCACATCTGGTGCTGTAAATAAAAGGGGACAGTTTCTCATGGAGGTACATCCTTGTCTGTGCAGCACTCCAATAGAGACTACTACAATTTGCTGATATTATTCAGGGGGAGGAGAAGGTGAAGGATTGACTGTTGTGTTGTCAAATACATGATGTGCTTTACACTAGACACATGCAGCAAAGGATTACCTTGCTACACAAGTTATTTAACAGCCCCTGGGACATTCTATCTCTTCCTCACATACTATATAATTAATTGATTAGAAATCTAAATAATTTGTTGAAAATAAGCTGATTTTAATCTTGGGTGGATGCTTAATGATGTTCTTCCAAGGCTTTTAAAATGTGCACACCAACTAAATATACAACTTCAGTCTCTGCTCCAAAGCATCCTCAAAAAGGCATCTCTTTGTATCAGGCCTGTATTTTGCACAGCTAACTGCTTTTAGCATCTTAAATGTAGAAAAACAAAAGGAGCCAAGAGGCTCCACTGAACAGCCATCACCCAAGCTCATGTGTTTACAAAGAGTCTGCCACTATCCTCCTGCCTTTTCCTTCTGCTGCCCACTTCCCATTTGTCCTCTGCCAGATTTGTGCAGGGAATATTTGCCTGTTTCCTCTTCTTTCAAAACTTCCATTTGCTAGATTGTTTCAAGGACATAAAAATTCTGTAAAACCAACTCTTTCTTACCACCTACATTGTCTTTATAAACGAGTAACTTAATTTTATCAATTGTCAATTTTCCCCCAACAGTTTTAGTAATTCCTTGGGGACAGGTGAGATTAACCCTTGTTATATGGGAGAGTAGGGGCATGGTTTGATTTCTGTTGCTTGTTGTCTTTCTTACACATCTTTAGGTAGAGAAAAAGGGTGGTTATATTTATTGCTCAAGTTTTTATTGGGCATCTCTACAGAGCTGCTTTAAAGCAGTACATTAATTAGGCAACAACAGAAACCAAAATAACAAACTGTATGCAAAACACCCACCTCTGGTGTTTCATTATACGTGCACTGAATGGATGCAGATCTGTGCTGAACTGATCTAAAACTAAAGCAAATGCCTACATTATATTGGAGAAGTAAAAATGATAGCAGTACTAATGGAATCACTCAGGAAGAGTATCTAGGAAACACTGGTTACATGTGGTGGTTGCAATAAAAAATCCTTCTGTAAAATGGAAATAAAAGCTCTAGGCGTGACAATGCCACCCCCCTTGCCCACACTTCAAGCATATGAACACAGTGTTATTTGATTACCCACCACCTTGACCCAAAATATCATTTCATGTCGACTTTTTACACTACCAATAGACTGGAAGTGAGTAGCAGTAAATCTGCAGTACTGCTGTTGCCCTATTTTAAACTTTGCCCTTCAAATTATGCACTAAGTGCCCATTGTTACCCTCAGTGCTTCTGCTCAATAACACCCCTCCTTAAGAGGTCATGAGTAACTCTGAGTAATTCCAGAATTTAAAAGGATGGGGTGAAGGAATCTTTGAAGCAGCAGCCTTTACCCAAGCAAAGTTTAGCATGTGCTGCTCTTCCTTTTCCTTATATATGAAATGGTAAGCAGGTGAGGAGAGCAGCCCATGGCCACTTCAGGACCCCTTAATCCAAGATGCAGCAGGTTTCTGATGCACCTTCAAAATACAAATAAAGGAAGAATGGAGTTGGTTTATCAGACTCTCAGCTATTTTTTTTTTGCTAGTTTAGCCATATACATCAGCCAGCTCACTAAGCATGTGAAGTCACCATTTCATAGGCCTGTGCAGTCTATCTCATGCATACTTTGGGTTTAAGGCTGCCAGCCAGCATGCTACACTGGGGGGTTGGACTCAAAGATCTCCAAGGTCCCTTCCAGCCCCTGACACCCTGTGATACATTCAGGCCTCACAAAGCAAGCTTTTAGCTCAAAGAAGGAGTCTGCTAGAACACTTACAGGAAAAGGGCACTGGCATCAGCCTGTCCTCACCCTCAGAAGGGGACTCTGTAACTCTAAGCACCCCAATCATGTCCAGCTCTACCACACTACAGTGGCTTTTCGGCTTTATACTTGTGAGTGGGAAACACCTCAGTAGCACAAAGGTTCCCTTGTATCCACAAAGGTGGATACAGATCTTTCTCACACAACCCATTCAAATCCTTACTTATAGCCCCATAATGTAATACATGATCTAATAGCAGCATATTACCAGCTTTGCTGTTGAACCAGAACATTTGGGCCTGGGAAAAACAGAGTCTGTGTATTATAGCCTGAGATTGCTCTTTCTTTTTGCCCTGGCTAATGGCCACATTCTTCTCTTTTCTTGCACTTACCTTTTTGGTCACATAAATTTCTATAGGATTTGGGTTTGATTTTTATTGAACGGGACAGATATTTTTTTTCTAATGACTGGCTAGTAATTATTATTTAACTGTACTGCTTAAAAAAATAAAGGTGTGGTGGTTTCACATCCTTCTCAGGTATCAGAACGGCACCTGTGCTGCCTTCACCTGGTTCACACCACCCTGCTCAGGGCCACCACAGCAATCAGAGGCAACGACATCACATTTTAAACTCTTGTAGGCAGCCACCAATGGAGAAAGCTGCTGTTGGCCAGCATTGGCTACCCTTACGCACGTGGAATAGCTCTTCACCATGCGACTATTTAAAGCTGAAAAAACCAGCATACTCTTCAGGAAAGTGCTTACTTTTCTTGTATATCAGGAGCAGGATTTGACCCCAGTTGATATGGTCTGAGGCCATTGCATGTGTTTGCACTTGATTCTGTAGAGTGAATATATACACAGATACATGAGACAATTGATGTGTTTTGTATAGATCCCTGTATGGTCCAGTCACTGTTATACTCTGAGCCTTCTGCATATTTACAGAGCAACACCCACATTAGTAGTATGTTTATCATGCTCTCTGAATATTTGTGTCACATCAGCAAGATTAACACTGGTTTTCTGGTAACTTCCCCACAGTAGTCCATTCTGAGCGTTCAGCAGCCATAGAATTACAATCACTATCCCTTGGTTAACATGCTTTCATGTCTTTAAGGTGTTAAGATGCAGATTTAGTATTTTCCTAGGGATAAACACTCTTGAGAATAACTGACTTAATTTATCATCTAGAAAGAATTATTAGGGAAAGATTTACATAGACCTGGGCAAAACTTTCCTTGTAAAACTCCAAGTACACCCAACACAGCTTTTGCCTCATCACAGATAAAAAAAATTCATGTCCTCTGGACTATAGCTGGCTTATATCAAGGCCAAGCAGAGCTTACACCTGTGACTTGTAAGGAACTTGGCCTTTCAATTTGAGTGTCAATTTTTGTTTAAAACCTAAACCTTACTATAAGACTCACTGACAAACCTTCGCCTGCCAAAGATATAACTCCACCTCTAAGTACCTTGTGTTACCATAGGTAATCTCCATCTGCACTCGATACAGTAGCATCTCTGTGTTGGTATCTCCACTGCAGAGCTTGGTACAGCACCAGTATGAAACCAAGTGCCAAATGATTCAGCAAGTAGAGAGGTCCAGCTCTGTGTGCTGCCTGCACTACGTACCTCTCTCCACATCTTAGGCCCGCGCTCTAAGTGCCGAAGCTGTTGAAGTCAATGTGAGATACACACCTGGATATCTTTAATATTCAGGACTCAGTCCTTGAATCCTTCAATTCCTACATACAGATTCACAAGTTCTCAGGAAAGGACAAGTCCTGTACAGTTCCTGATGTCACTCACCCTCTCTGCTGCTGGCTTCTATACGCTGCCTGCTTGAAAAATCCACAAGAACCAGCACATATTCCCATGCATCCCAGCACCCAAAAACTAGAACCTTCTCTTTTGCACAGATTCGGTTTTAATATGTAGGAGGCTGACCACAGCAAGCCAAAGTAATTCATTTCTACCTAGCTCATCTGTCTAGAAGCTTAGTTGGAAGTTGAGCATGTGGTTTGGCTATTTTCACCATTAGCAATCCATTCTAGAAATGCCATTACTCGGTGTTAAACTGTTTTTAATTCACACACACACACAAATAAAAATGAAGTGCTTTCAGTCCTTGATCTTGCTTTTGTGAGGGATGTGCTAAGATTATGCTTAAGCAAGCTATTTACTGATTAGTCCAGTTACAGTCCTTTAAGGGAAGATCTATGTACACAGTGCTTGTCATGGCACATGACATGAAATACAGTTAGGCTTTTTTTTTTTCAATTTCTGATCGTTCCACAGTTGTTTGAAAAAATAATGCAATACCATCAATTTAAGAAAAAAAAGAACTTTCTCTTCTTTTTTAGTATAAAAGGACCAAGCTACCATAGCACAGAAGCACAAATGTTGCATTTTATGCAATGTAGGTAACAGCATCAGGCAGCTAGAGATCCCTCTTCAGTGAACCTCCCTATTTTGAGTAGAGCTGCTACAAGGATATGACTTAAGGGTCTCTTAGCAGCCCTCACCAGCAACATCCCTGGGACTCCAGAAAGTTGTACAGCTGCAAGGAAGTAGTAGCTCCTCTTTATCTTGTTTTCACTAGTCCCCCTCAGAGCACCATACACTTTATATGTGACACTAACTGTATGATATCATACTAAACAAACAGCTTTGGCCAAACATGGAATGCTGTCATTTAAAAAGAGAAACTAAAAAAGCACATGGTGTAAGTGTGCATCAGCCTTTTGACTTAGTGTTTAGAGGTCTCCAAGCTAAAAATTAAAAACAAAGGGAGAAAGAAATGCCCTAGTTCTGTGGATATCAGTAGAGCTACGTTCTGTGATCCTGGATTAATGCAATAATGAGCTTGCCTGTGGGACCAGATCCCTCAAATGCTCTTTATTTTTGGCAAGTTGAGGTTTGCATTGGTTCCACTGCCACATTGAATCAGGCAGCTGAGTTAATGGAAGGCATTTTTTTGTTAAGAAACATGGCAGTGAGATCTATTTCAAGCCTTTTACACAATTTTTGAAAGGTAGCTAGTTCCATAAATTTCATCTAAATACCATGGAGCACCAGGGCCCTGTTTCCTACCCATGCATTTGGTTCATCTGGACTGCAGTGAAGTGCCATGCTTCCAGAAGAAGCAAGATAAAATGAGAGAGCAGAGCTAGTGGAGAAGCACAGGTTCATGGGACAGATATCACCTCCACAAGCAGGCTGTGGTGCCTGGGATCCCTGCTCTGCAGAGGAAAGCAGGATTTGATACCAGAGGGAGAACAGCCAGGAAAGGCAGAGCATGGTGGTGATAGAGCCTTGCACTGCACCCAGTTTGCTGGAGCAGGTGTAAGCAAGACATTGAAAAGTATGCAATGACAGCAACAAGCACCTTCTTTCAGTTCTCCCCACTTTCTCTTCTCCTTCTCCCCTCCCCAGCAACTTCTTGTCATTATTTGTGAGACTGCAAACATAATTCCATGGGCCCTTCAACCAGAACTGAAAACTGAAAGCAAGCCAAAGGGAGTGGACACTCCATTTTGCCAAAGATTAAGTCTTTCCTTCTTGAAAATTAAAAAAAAATCAAATTTTATTTCCACTATGATGGCTGCCATAGGAATTATTTTACCACAAAACACGATTCCCAGGACTTTATATCTCTAGCTGTATATTCAGGAGGAGCCACTAATACTTTTTAAGAAAGACTGTGAATCACCTCCTCAAGCAAGTGCTTACACTGGGTTTACCTTCAGCTGAGTTCATACCTAGCTGCAATTCCCTGGTCTCATCCACGTTTCTTCCCTCTACCTTTCTGCTCTTCTTTAGAAAACTCCTTGTGTCCGCCGCGTCCTGTTGTGCTGCTAGCTTTGTTTGGTCCTTGGATGTCCAGTGGTCAGGCAGTCACTGTCAGCTGGCTTGCAAATTGTATTTTGTGTATATTTTATTCTGACTGAATTCTGAAATGGAAATATTTTAAAACAAAAATTATAAACTATTTATGTTGCTTGTGTTGTAGAATAAAGAAGCAAATGCAAAATAAATTATGCTTTGGTTTTGTCTAAAGAAAGTTATTTTCCAGTTACCAATTAAGCAAAGGAGCAGAACTGAGGCAAGGCCTCAAATACTTTATATGTATCAGAAGGTACTGTAGTTTTCACAGCTGACTTGGGGAATTTAGCCACTTCGAACTGCTGGGGTTTTTTTGTTGGTGGGAGTTATCTAAACACTTTCACAAATGAGCTTTAGACCACTCATAGCCTAAGTCTGGGCTTGCAGGGGTGGAGAAGGGCAGCTAATGGTGTAAGTAGACACTATGAAGAAAGCATCTAAACTGGTGCAGACCTTCTCCCTCCATTAAAATGGGAAAATATTTTTGGCTTTGATTTCATTAGAAATGGAACTTTTTTAACAAAATAAACATTAATAATAATAATAATAATAACAAAAAAACCTACCTTAAACATGGCAGAAAAGGCACCTAAATATATCACATAAATAACTTTGAACACTGTCCTAAAAGGTAACCTCAAGGATTGAACTCTACAAATTCCATCACACCCCAAAGTAACTGCTTTACTGCACAAGCCAGACAGTGCCTATCCCACCACCACCCCAGCACCAGCATGAAAGCTACTGCTTGAAAACACCTCCAGGGACATACAGCCATCACAGGGTAGGGTTCCTCAGAGCACTAGTTCACAGCCAAACTGTTGAGTTTTTCAAGCTAGACAGTCCCCAACAACACACAGTTTAGCTGTCACTCAAAAAGCATTCCCAGTCTACAGGTACATGCAAGCAGAGTGGATGCTGTAGTGTTTCTTCCCTCTAAATAGCTCAGCAAGGGCTCTCCCCTATCGCCTAAATCCCCGTTTTGATTAGAGGTGTCTCGGTGATCACTCCTGCTGAAGAAAAACCTTTAATTTAATGGCAAAATTTAATGAAAACACCTTCTTCACAGGAGCCACACACACTTCCATATGCAACCAAAACTTAGGTACAGAAGAAGACAGGGTTGACCAGTACCCCTGTCAAGAGAATTGTCATGGGGCTCCCTGAAACCAGAAGTGCTTCAGTGACAAGACATAGCAGCACACAGTAAGCTTTAGGGTACATCTCTGTGAGCTCAGGGGTGCTACCTGCAGCCCAAAGGCATGTTTTCCACATAATCTCAGGAGTGCAAATGCAGTCAGCATTCCCACCTGGCCTCACTGGCATCTCTGGGCACAGGCTCCCATGCACTGAAGCAACACAAGTTGTGGCCTTCAATGTCTGTTACACAACAGCCTCATCAGCATGAAGGTTAAGAGCAGATTACAAAGCAATTAAATGAGGTTGAGATGCTTTCATAATCTTACGGCACTTCTGGCAAAGCAGAGTGTGTAAAATCCCAACAGTCAGACCTAATTCCATTCCAAGAAACTAACTTCTGCTGTTCCACACATCTCACTTAGATCCCATCATGAAGATTTTCATTTCCTCCTAAACAGCATTCATTTATGTACAACAGCAACTGGATAAATACAGAAAGTACTGTTCCACTATTTCACTCACTCCTTACACATACAAATTCCCAGCTGCCTTCTCACTTACTGGTGGGGCCAGACTAGCATGGCATCTGCTCCCACCGGTGTCAGAGGAAGAGCCCCACAACAGTGGAAGCAGTGAACTTACTTTGCAGTTATATAGAGGATATAATGAAAGGGTTAATAACGCTTGACAAAGAAATCAGCTGTCAACAAATATGTTTAAAAAATAAATAATAACAAATAATAATTAAAAAAAAGAAGGAATAAACAGCCATACCATTAAATCTCAAGCATTTTCTCCCATTCAGTGAAGTCACTGAATTCATACACCAGATTCCAGAATGGGGGGCACAAGAGGCAGTGGCCATTTAATGTGTTGCTTTGTAGACAAAATTTAACAGATTGCTTTTGATTTTGTTAACTGGACAGTGATGAAAACTTCCCATTGAAGTTTTTATCAAACATATTTATCAGAAAAAAAGTGATTACGGTTCAATTTTGAAGGGCTGACTTAGGTCCAGGAGGGTCAGCTCTCTCAACTCCCTCTGGAGAATGCCACAGATCAGACTCCCAGGAGGCCTAGTGGAGGAGTAACACCAATCGAACCACCTGAAACCACACATTGTCTCAACAGCTTTGGTAAAGCTCTTCCTTCCCCTGCAATTACAAGTGCCAAAGATTGGACACGGTCATCAAGTCACTCTGGTCTCACTTCATGACATACATTTATTTATAGAAATAGAAACACAGAAGTGTCTGGGTTGGAAGGGACCTCTAGAGGTCAGCTAATAACATATATATATTATAACTAATAAGATTTCAAAACTGATGGGTTTTTTCCATGATGTAGGTTTACTATTGGGTACGCTGTATTTATCTATGGTCAACTAAAAGTTAAAAGCTCCCTGATGTCCTAAGCCAGACTTCTTTCCCAATTGTTATTTTCTGACAGGGTGCCAAGAGTGCCCAGTGTCACCAGTACCATTTTACAGATGGGATGAACAAAAATTTGTCCTTGACCTCAAAAGGGCCCAAAGTGTCTACACCACATGCTCTGGCCTCTTGATTATCCCAGAGCTGTAGACCCATGGGCAATCTGGCAAGAGAGAGAAAAAAAAAACAAAAAACAAAAAAACACACAACACCAGCACAACAAACCAAAACCAACCAAACAAAAAAACCCACCAAAAAAATCCAAACCAAATGAAAAAACCAGCAAAGAGTTTACAGGAGGGATAACAGAAAAGCAAACTGGAGACATTAGCAAATACTTCAGGTACAAGACTAAAGAGAAGGAATTGGATGCAACAGCTAATGCACAATAGGGTTGCTTAGGAGACCACTGGCACATCCACACAGCCAAGCACTCAGAAAGTATCACCATGGTAATACTGGGACAATATTTTCAGTAATCCTGCTGGAAGCATGCTCTCTCCAGATGTTTCTTGATCCATGTTTTACAGATGGAGAAATCTTTCTTTTGCACCACTAAGTGAGCCTATGACAGAAGTAAAAATAGGAAGTAGAGCCAGGCCTGGGTTCTGTCCACTGAGCCATGTGAAACACAGAGTGATCTCAAATCTCTGAGCTGGCAAAGAACCTAGCATCAGGATAAACCTCTTAACATCTAGTATCACTGTAAACAAACACAAGTTCAACTCTATCCAAAATGTCTGACACAATGTCCTAGAACAGTGCACTCAGCATCCAGATTTCAAAACTCAACAGAATACCAAATAAATCTGACCTGGTTTGAGTGAGAACAGAACTAATTCTGTTCAGTGATTTTGCTTTTCAGCTCAGTTCTTCTAACTAACGGCACTGTCTGAAGTGAGCAGCCTGTTTTCACAGGCAGTGTCTGCTGCTG